>JAKCPI010017408.1:0-131175 GCA_023213315.1 Euborellia annulipes
TCACGCCACAATATTCTTCAAGAGTTCTTAGGCCTCTCTGGGCATCCGCCCATGTAGAGGAAAGCAACACGATATCGTCGGCATATAATATCATTGATAAATCTCTTTTCCGGGAAACACTCACCCCCCTCACACCAGCCTTTTCAAAAAACTCTATTATGTCAGAAACAAAAATAGCAAAAAGCAGAGGACTGAGTATCTCCCCTTGCAACAGGCCCTCGGAAACTTGAAATTCCCTCGAATTCTCACTTCCCTGTGAGACACTCATTGTTGCTCCCTCGTACATTATCATTAATAGCCTCAAGATTTTCCCGTTTAGACCAATTTCGTAAAGTTTATGCCACAATTTAAAATGAGAAACAGAATCAAAGGCTCGTTTTAGATCTATAAAAATTCCGTAGACTCTTCTACCACCTCCCTTAAGTTGCAAGTTCACCACCGAGGAGAGAGTGAAAACGGCGTCCCTACAGCCTCTTCCGGATCTAAATCCCATTTGCTCTTCAGGGATGATATTTAACTTTTCAGACCAGTCCGTGAGCCTTTTATATATAATAGATGTAAAGATTTTAGATATTGTGTTAAATATGGCAATTCCCCTGTAATTGGACAGATTTCTCGGATCTCCCTTCTTTAATAAGAGCATCATTTTAACATTATGCCAACTTTTTGGATAAGTTTCAGAACTAATTATTTTGTTAAATAAATTTAATAAGTAGTGGTTCCAAGCTGGAGTTAGGAACTTAAAACACTCATTAGGGACTAGATCAAAACCGACTGCTTTATTATTTTTACTGTTGTTTATACTAATCAGTAACTCATCGAGGGTAATATCTGAATCAAGTATAGGATGAGAAGCACTGAAAAATCTCAAAATACTGTCTGGTCTGGGGGGAAATAATGAGGAGTAAAAGACCTCCCACTCACTTACACTTATAGGACACTCATTGTTTCTTCTGGGTCGGAAACGCTTAACTGTCTTCCAAAAATCCGATGAGTTCTTTACATTTGCAAAACAAAATTTCATGTTATCATAATATTCTTTTTTAGCAACTAACAAAAAACCTCTATAATTCTTCTTATCTGTCAAAAACAAATCTCTCAAATATGCATTTGACTTATCCCTCTGCCAAATCTTATAACTTCTATTTACAATTTTTTTCAATTCATTACAATCCCTTGTAAACCATGGGTTTTTACTCCTTACATTAGTTTTTACAATTTTATGAGAAATGACTTCTGACTCATACATTGCTTTCATTACAGAAGAGTAAAAATTACAATACAGATCATCAACCGAATCACTATTAAAATAAATGTTGGGGCTAGAATAAAGAAGCGAATTAAATTTAATAAGACTTTTCTGATTTCTAGATATAAAGTTCGTAGAACCGTCACAACAGACACTTTCCATCCGAGACTTGGAAGGCAAACTTAAGGCTATATTACAGAAAAGATGATCAGAAACATTAGCTATATTCTCTATTTTGAAGTCCGCAATAATTGGCAATGTATTAATCGAGGCCCAAACCAAGTCAATGACACTGCAACCCCTTTCTGAAATATAAGTATACTCGGCGGGAGTATCCCCATATGAACGACCATTACAAACAAATAAACCGAGAGGTTCCATTAGATCTACCAAGGATGTTCCTCTATCATTGATCACGGGGTCATTAGAAAGTCTCTCACCCGATAAAAGCGAATCTTCAAAAAAGTCCTCTTCAAGGCCATTCAAAACTCCTATTCTCGTGTTGAAGTCACCCCCGACAAATATAAACGAATCTTCATAAGTGTTCACTATATCAGTTAGTTGGTAGCTAAAATTTTTAAAAGAAATTTCCTCACTGCTTTTTGGTTTAAAATAGACGACTCCAAGTATAATTTTATGCAATTCAATTTTACAAGAAAGGAGTAGCCACTCTTTGGAGCATGTTTTCCCCGATAAGATGGCGTAGTGTGTCATAAAAGTATGCCCAAAAATCAAGTAATTCAAAAATTTGCCACGAGATGTCAGAATGGTAGCTAATAATATTTAATGCATTTGGTTGATTTCCATTGATCTTTTAACAATAAATACTTTATAAATGTTATTATATATTATGTATCTTTTATAAAAGTATAAAAATATAAATATAGGCCAGATATAGGCTAATACTATATCGTGCTGTTAGACTAGCCTGCCATCTATTGCAAGAATGCTGAACTAATTTGACAGTTGGTTTTTAAATAAATCATCTAAGCTTATTTTAAAAATTTCTTAATTAATATGTGATTAATAATAACAATAAATTCATTTTTAAATTTAAAAAAAATTAAAGATTATTGGGACAGATTGTTTTTTTTTGTATTTGCTTGATAACAAAAAAATTAATTACGATAATTTTTTAATAAGTCATTAAACAGAATTATAGCTCGATGTCCCAATAATCTCTTATGAATTTAATTCATTTAAAAAAAAAACCGCATTGAAAAATTCCTTATAATAGTCTAGTACGTTTAGACGTCGCTCCCTGAACCCCCTTAACAGATTAACAAAATAATTATTTATTATCTATTATTGCGTGAAATAAAGACGCACAAACACAAAGAGAGAGAAATTTTAAGGCAATATGAGAGAGATGACTTGATTTCTTTTTTTTGCTTTTTGCTTGATTGAGAACAAAAAAATGAAAAAGACCAAATGATTGAAGCAATTAAAGTTCAATCATTTTCTTTTATTTTTTTTTCCTTTTTTTTTTTTTGATAATTTAATGATGAATTAGAAAACAAACTAGATGTTTGTCTTTTAGAACAATAAAATTAAAAAAAAAATCAATTGAAATGGAGAAAAAGGCAACCTCCCCCTCCCCTCCCCCTCCCCGCCCATCCCCCCCCCCCCTAAAATAGAAATTGAAGGCGACTCAATTTCATATTCGCACTTGCCTCAGGCGCTATCACTGGCTCTGTTATTAAATTATTATTTAATTCAGAGAAAATTATTATTCACTTTTGATAATTCAAACAGAAGAGCCTAATTTGTTCCCAAATAATAATAATAACGCACCATGAAATAGAGAAAATTTAATTATTCATTTTGCGTTATGTGAAATTACCTAGTAATAATATCAAAATAAAGTATTTTTATCTGAGGGGCATTGTGAAATGTTTCCAAATGATATACTTTCCACCCTTTGAGGGTTTAGAGGGGGGAGGGATTGTATTTATATCCGTCACTTGAAGTTAACATTTACTCAATTTTTGCTGTTTAGTGAGGCTGGTTTCGCACGGGGCGGATTTGAGGCAACTAGGTGCCTGGAAATTGACTGCCGTCTGAGAACTGAGGCAACTTGTGGAATCAACTGCCACGAGGAGTCAGTCGGTACTTATTTAAAACCCGAGGAATTATATTATTATATTTTTGCCTGGCATTGGTGATATTCTATACACCTTTGAAATTTTGAATTTTAAACTTGAAATAATAAATGATATCGTTACACCCCATTGGTAACAAATCGGAGGTTGATTGCTTACGAGATCGATATCAAAATATTTTCCTTTATCAAGTGTGAAAACTCCATATTTTAGCTTTTCTATGAAGATGGTGTGCACAACTTTCTCTTACCTTCGGTATTTGAAAGTTTTGTTCTGTGCTTGTCCCACCAGATTTTTTGTGTCGACATATGATGATAGTTTCCGATAGTACCGAACATTGAATTTTTTTTTTTGAAAAAAAACACTCACACTTTTTCTCATTCCACACACTCACACACACATTCACACAGTCTTTTCGGCAGCTCAGGCATATAAGACTTTTTACGATATCCGTTATTGAAAAATATACATATATGGGGTCCAGGCATTCTTATTTAAGCCATTTGGTATCCAATTGGCTTAAATAAAATCATCGGACTGCCTGGGGTCCGAACCCGCGACGTTTGGTATACGAGGTTAGCACGCTAACCTCTACAGCCCGAGGGCACATTCGAATTTCAAGACGTAATAAAATTTATAAGTATGGAAAAATATTTATATTTTGTTACCATGGCAACCATATCTCCTATCTTTCCTATGAAGTACAAGATTAAAGTGTACTTTAAACAATTTCAAAGAGCATGTAAAAAAATAATTGATTTTTGAATTCTAATGAAAATTGATTAGAGCAAATTTTGAGAAAATCGAAAAAAAAAAAAAAAAAAAAAAAAACTGAAAAAGTGCATCAGTAAAGTACTAGTACTCTTTTGCCGATTTTGTTCAAAAGCTTTGTGTTACGTCACAAGGTGGTACCTTACTTAAATATAAAATTTCAACCACCTAGCTCTTGAGATATTTTGTTCATAGACAGACACACACAGACAGACTATGCCCCGAAAACCACTTTTTACTTTCTCTTACCTCTATATATATGTTAATATATATAGAGAGAGAAAGTATTGGTTTCATGTCAAAATTCGATGTCGAGATTTTGATGGATCTTCACGTTTTGAGGTCCCCTGAATCCAAAAAAGTGGTTTTCGCGACATGGTCTGTCTGTCTGTGTGTGTCTGTCTGTGAACAAAATATCTCAAGAACGAAAGAGCTAGAAGGTTGAAATTTTATATTTAAGTTAGGCACCGCCATGGGACGTGACACGAACAAAATCGACCAAAGAGTACTAGTACTTTACTGATGCACTTTTTCAGTTTTTTTTCGATTTTCTCTAAATTTGCTCCAACGATTTTTTTTTAAATTCAAAAATCAATTATTTTTTAGATTCTCAATAAAATGTATATTCTCATTTTGTCATTAAAATCTTCTGAAGACCACTTTACTCTTGTACTCCATAGAAAAGATAGGAGAAATGGTTGCCATGGTATCAAAATATAAATATTTTCCCATACTTATAAATTTTACATCTTGAAAATCGAATGTACCGTACTGTCAGAAACTAAATACATGTCGACACAAAAAATCTGGTGTGACAAGCACAGTACACAACTTTCGATTACCGAAGGTAAGAGAAAGTTGTGTGCTGTGCGACCAGTCACACCAGATTTTTTGGATTCAGGGGACCTCAAAACGTGTATATCCATAAAAATCTCGACAAATTTTTGACATGAATCCAATACTTTCTCTCTATATATTACATATATACATAGATAAGAGAAAGTAATAAACCGTCACCTTGAGAAGTTTAGTTCTTTGTCAAGATGAGATTTTTTTAAATTAAAACATTCACGATTCACTTTCACGTTAAGTGACACCACCAGTATGGTGGATAAGAGCCATTTCTGGGATCTATATATCCCCCTTGGTCTCTACTCCGAAATTGTATATTTTCTTTGGCGCAGGCGTCATTAAGCGTCGAATGATTCATTTTAAAAGCCATCAAAGTGAATAGCATTATTATTACTAAGAACAAAATTTCTTTTTAAAAAAAGGCGGAGTGGTGTAAAAATAATGAATAAAATTCTTTAAATTAATAAGGGTTTTGCGAACCCTTGGGTACAGTACCACTTGAAGGGTGGGTGACTCATCAAACAACATCCACTTAGAACGTAGGCTATACTTAATCTATTCATGCGTGAATCTTTGCATTTAGTTTATATAGTTTATAAAGTTGCACAGATCTTCGATGGGTCGAACCAGGGCCGGTAAAATTTAATTTGCCACCCCCTCTTTACTAATATTATAATATGCCGCCCCCCTGTAACTAAGCCAATTTGATTTTTTTTTTAATTTAAGAGAGGACGGGAGCCTGCCCGGGACACAGCAGCCAAGTGAAAATAAAAAACGTTATATCCTGTCGACGACGTTTCGAGCACTAGTCGCGCTCATCTTCAGGGCAAGCAGAATTGTCAAATATAAGTACAGGTGGTGTGGTACTGTCTATTAATATCATGCATCAACATGTTTGTACTATTGATATTAATAGACAGTACCACACCACCTGTACTTATATTTGACAATTCTGCTTGCCCTGAAGATGAGTGCGATTAGAGCTCGAAACGTCGGCGACAGGATATAACGTTTTTTATTTTCACTTGGGTGCTGTGTCCCAGACATGTTGAATATCTACAGTCATCAAACTCAACAATCAAAGTCTAAAATTTTCTTGCCTCTAAAATGTTGGCGCTTTGATTGCGATATGTTCACTTTTCAAACGTTTCTTAGGCGAACTAGGCACGCGCCCGTGGCGGCAAAATTTGTGAAAAAAAAACCTGCCTATTTACAAACTAATAAATTTTTTTCAAATAGAAAATTAGGTATTAGATGTTAAAAGATATATATATATATATATATATATAAGATGGCGTAGTGTGTCATAAAAGTGTGCGAAAAAATCAAGTAATTCAAAAATTTGCCAAGAGATGTCAGAATGGTAGCTAATAATATTTAATGCATTTGGTTGATTTTCATTGATCTTTTAACAATAAATGCTTTATAAATGTTATTATATATTATGTATCTTTTATAAAAGCATAAAAATATATAAATATAGGCCAGATATAGGCTAATACTATATCGGCTGTTAGACTAGCCTGCCATCTATTGCAAGAATGCTGAACTAATTTGACAGTTGATTTTTTAAATAAATCATCTAAGCTTATTTTAAAAATTTCTTAATTAATATGTGATTAATAATAACAATAAATTCATTTTTAAATTTAAAAAAAATTAAAGATTATTGGGACAGATTGTTTTTTTTGTATTTGCTTGATAACAAAAAAATTAATTACGATAATATTTTAATGTGTCATTAAACAAATGTCCCAATAATCTCTTATGAATTTAATTCATTAAAAAAAAAACCGCATTGAAAAATTCCTTATAATAGTCTAGTTTTTTTTTAAGTACGTTTAGACGTCGCTCCTGAACCCCCTTAATAATTTTCAAATCGATGTTTTGGTCATGAAATTCCATTCAAAGTTTAGGCCTTTTGAGCTGAACAAAAGAGAAGTCTCGTGAATTCACAAAGTATTATTTGGCCTCTCTCATTTTGCCCTGTCGATTTAGGAGAATATGAGACTTCTCTCTCTCTCTCTTCTCGTTCTTCACTGAGATTAATTTAAGCATCAAATGAGACTATTTTGGCGAGTAAATGAGTCGTGGGGACAATATTAGACCTTTTGTCACTCCAATTTATTTTAACCAATTCACACCACAAATTAACCTTTTTGTATTTATCAAGTCAATTAAAAAACTATAAAAACAAAAAAAAACAAATTAAAAACCTCTAGCATCTCTTCTCTATATCCCATATAGGCCATAAAACAATTAATATAATTCGCAAAGATGATGAAGAATAACGCTATTTAACTTAATATGTGAATAGCGATGGCCAGGAAAACAAAATCAGATAAAAACAAAATAGTTTTTTTATATTTAATTGTCGACGTTTCGCGTCCTTTCTTCAACTTTTGAAATTATATTATTCCATTCACGATTTCAATTTTCGTTTAAAATACGTCTATCAGTATTTATTTGAAGATCAATTGTCCTTGAGGAAGGACACGACTGGCGTCCGAAACGTCGACAATCAAATATAAAAAAATGATTGATTTTGTTTTCCTGGCTGGATTCGCTATCCATATATTTAATATAATGTAAATCTCAATCTTTTAGCTCCTTCCATCTTTGAATAGAAAAGGAACTTGCATCAAAACGTTGAAGGTACAAAAATTAAAAGCTATTATTTTTTTCTTTTTATTCTACTCTAATTTTGGTCTTAATTAAAAACATCCACATAGCTATAATGTTATTGATAATAGTCTATAATAATCTCATTTCAAGCTCATAATCAAGACCGAAACGTCTGTCTGCAGGAAGTTACTTGGAAAGGGGAAAAATGAATATTATATGAAATGCATTAAAAATTTTGCTTTAATAACTTTGTAATATTGATAGGATTGTCCATATTTTCCCACAAGAAAAATTCTATAACTGTGAGGCGTGGACTAGTATAAGCTGGGGCGCAAATATTAGCCACAGCTTAAATGATTGCTAGTTTTTTAATAATATAATAAATGGAGAATATAATATGTATTGTAATTAGATGGAAATTTGATTTTGTTTGTATTATTTTATAAAATCGGAGGGAGGGGGTCATACGACTTAAATATTTTTGAGGAAGGGTGGTTACATAAAATTTGGAAAACAATTTTTAAGAAGAAGGGGAGGTTGTTTGGTAAACATCGACAATTCTAGGTATTAAAGTTGAGATAGTTTGGTATTGGAGATTGTAGAGTGCCCGCTTTAGGATATATTGGAAATGTTTAAATTTTAAAAAAAAATGATTTCAAAAAAAAAAAAAAAATACCTCTATACATTTCCTATGGGGAAAATCGTAATTTTAAGAATTAATAACTCAAAAAGTTATAAAAATTTCGGGATTAAAATAATTTTCCTGTAATCCCTAGAAGGTTCTCTTTAAGCATAAAAAATTTCGTTTTCAAAATTCCAACGGGAAGTTGCCCAAATAGAGCGGGACAGACAGACGGACATTAGCAAATTATATAAATAAGATAGATTATTTTTGGGGGTGTTTACAATTTGAAAGCCCTCATATATAAGGATAAAATAGTTAATTTGAATCTGATTGCCCCCCCCCCCCTTGATTTCTATATTTTTCGACTCTAAATGAATGCAAATAAATATTAGACTATATCTAGCAACAACAACAACAACAAAAGATTAAAAATTAGTAGGTTTATTTAATATGCTTCCTGGTGATCTAACGGTTATCATTATAGTAGTTAATTTAATTAACTTTATCAGCGTTATCATCTATGAAATTATGTGAATATGAATTAGAATAAATCAAATCAAAAAAAGAAAACTAGTTTTAACTATAATAACGTTAGAAGATAAAAAAAAAAATAAATTTCTGCTTTAGTGAGTGTCCCAGAAGGCAAATAAGAATCCTTTTAACGTTTAAATTAATAATTATAATTATAATAAAAATAATGCTGTTGAACTTTTTTCTATATAAGTTACTCACTTGAAATAACTAAAAAAATGTTTAAAAAATTATGTTAATTTGTGAGCAATGTCGGATTTTTTTTCTACTTGGTTTAAGGTCTTTCAGCATCCCTATTTTAAATAGTGTCACATGGGACGGGATGCGGACCCGCGACCCTTAAAACAAATGGCCAACACGCTAACCACTACACCAAGGCCCGAGGGCTAATGGCGGATTTATACTATTAAGGAGTTTGGGGCAGTTTAAATTATTAAATAAAAAATATCGAATTTATTTTTCTTTGACAAATAAACTCTTCTCGAAATTGAGCTGCTAGGATAAAAAAAAATAGAATATAGCTTTATATTTTGTAGCCGACGTTTCGAGCTTTTCTCACGCTCATCTTCAGGACAAAGCAAAAGGGATAATTTTGTCTGACTGTGAGCGAAACGAAGGCTACAAAATATAAAAAGTTATATTTTTGATTCTAGTTGCTCAATTCCGAGAGGATTCTCCCATCTATTACTTTCTCTTACCTCTATATATGTTAATATATATAGAGAGAAAATATGGGATTCATGCCAAAAATTCGATGTCGAGATTTTGATGGATCTTCACGTTTTGAGGTCCCCTGAATCCAAAAAAGTGGTTTTCGCGACATGGTCTGTCTGTGTGTTTGTTTGTCTGTCTGTCTGGGTTCAATTTAAAGCATGAAAGAAAAGAGCTAGCAGGTTGAAATTTTATATTTAAGTTGAACACCCCCCCGGGAGCGTGAAAAAAAGCTTTAGATCAAAATCGACCAAAGAGCACTAGTACTGTGCTGATGTACTTTTTCAGTTTTTTCGATTTTTTCAAAATTCGCTCCAGCGATTTTGATTAAAATTCATAAATCAATTCTTTTTTAGCTGCTCTTTCAAATGTATATTCTCATTTTTTCATTGAAATATTCTGCCATGGTAACAAAATATAAATATTTTCCCATACTTATAAATTTTACATCTTGAATTCTAATATATCTGGCTGAAACTAAATATATATCAACACAAAAAATATGGTGGGGCATGTACAAACACAGCTTTCTCTTCCCTTCGGTAATCGAAAGTTTTGTTCTGTGCTTGTCTCACCAGATTTTTTTTATTTATTTTTTTACATGAAATTAGACAATTCAAAAAAAACCTCACACTAATATAAAAGAGAAGTTCTTAAACTTCTGCGACTGCGGATCCCTTAAAAGGTAGATAAAATTATAGGGAGCATAGAGCATTAATTGTTCGTGCACATAACTTTAAATGGTATCTTCATTGATTGGGAATGAAGTCTCTAATGAATAATTATATTCCTTTTAACAAAACGTTTCGCCATCTTCAATTGTATAAGTTTTTTCATTAGAGTTAGCTGTTTTAACAACTGAAGAGGGACCTCCTATACCAAACGTCGCGGGTTCGGACCCAGGCAGTCCGATGATTTTATTTAAGTCATTTGGATACCAGATGGCTTAAATAGAAATGCCTGAACCCACAATAGATATATTAATTACAACGGTTATCGTCTAAAGTCTTAAATGGCTTGAGTTGCCGAAAAGACTGTGTGAATGTGTGTGTGAGGTGAGTGTGAATGAGAAAAAAGTGTGAATGTTTAAAAAAAAAAAAAAAAAAAAAAAAAAAAAAAAAAAAACTTAAGATGGCTCTTACGTTTTGTTAAAGAATTTTAATTATGGAATAGAAGCTTCCTTTCCTGATTGCTTTCCTTCACATCTCTGGCTCATCATTTTTTTTTCCTTTTGGCTACCCAGGCTTTCATTCTTCTCGTGGGCCACCTATCCAGGGCTTGGCGTTACTTGACATTTCTTATTGTCAATAACTGATGTCCTTTTTACTTTCTCTTACCTCTATATATATATGTTAATATATATAGAGAGAGAAAGTATTGGATTCTTGTCAAAAATTCGATGTCGAGATTTTGATGGATCTTCACGTTTTGAAGTCCCCTGAATCCAAAAAGTGGTTTTCGCGACATGGTCTGTCTGTGTGTGTGTGGGTGGGTGGGTGTGTGTGTGTGTGTCTGTGTGTCTGTGAACAAAATATCTCAAGAACGAAAAGAGCTAGGAGGTTGAAATTTTATATTTAAGTTAAGCACCCCCATGGGACGTGACACGAAGCTTTTGAACAAAATCGACCTAAGAGTACTAGTACTTTACTGATGCAATTTTTCAGTTTTTTTCGATTTTCTCTAAATTTGCTCCAACGATTTTTTTTTAAATTCAAAAATCAATTATTTTTTAGATTCTCTATAAAATGTATATTCTCATTTTGTGATTGAAATCTTCTGAAGACCACTTTACTCTTGTACTCCATAGAAAAGATAGGAGAAATGGTTGCCATGGTATCAAAATATAAATATTTTCCCATACTTATAAATTTTACATTTTGAAAATCGAATATACTGTACTGTCGGAAACTAAATATATGTCGACACAAAATCTGGTGTGACAAGCACAGTACACAACTTTCGATTACCGAAGGTAAGAGAAAGTTGTGTGCTGTGCGCCAGTCACACCAGATTTTTTTCTAGTTAGGCTGCCGGCTATTAATTTAAATATTAGTTTCATTTATGGAAATATTTAAAATAAAAATATTTTCTAATTTTGGAACGCGGACTCCGTGAAGTCTATTTTGAGTGACACTAGATAGAGACACCTATTCTAAAAATTTGGTGAAGTATTTTTTTAAAAATTTGTATTAATTTTAAGTTCACACGCACTAATCAAGTGATTTGTGATTAAGTTTTATTAGAAAAAAAAAAAAAAATTTAATAAAAAATATTTTTTCTGCCCAGAAACGTTTCGATAGCTTGTCTCTCTCCCTTCGTCAGGACAAGTCATGTGAGAATTTGTATTTCATCATTAAAATTTACATTATTAATATGTGAAATATTATATAATTATTTTTTTTAAATAATTTTTTGGATAGGAACTTTTTAACTTTTTATTTCCCCAAGGTCGTCACCTCCATTTTAAATTAAATTATTATTTTTATATTTTGCTCTACATAAGATTTGGCAATAATATTCAAATTTTTCTTTAATTTAATTATTATTTGATAATAATGAATAAATTAATGATACATTTATGGACTAAGTATTTCAATTAAAATTGATGTAGGCCTATTACATTTTTTTTTACAACAAAATCCTAGGGTACTATAAAATTTTTTTAAATGAGGTTTAATTTGAATGAAAAAAAAAACAAACCGATTAAAATAATTCTTTCTTGTCATGCGTTATGTTAATACCCCCTGGAAGGTAGGCCACCAGATCGACACTCAGGCCTTAGGTAGAAGGACAATAGGCGCTAATAATTGCAAGGGCTATTCCCTTATTTATTTAATAAAAGCTTCCACTTGATGATTTTTAATAAGAAAGAAATCAAAGAAGTAAGACCAGTTTCGTAATTAATATAGATCAAAAGTTTATGCCAAAATTTTTTTTTTTATTAGTCCACGGGCATGGGAAAGTAATTCATTACAAATTACTCACATTTTTTTTTCTTTCATATTATCAATTGCTAATTGAATTACAAATTTCTTTTCGAATTCATGTTTTTATTCTCTAGAAAAAATAAGAAATAAGCCTAGTTGTGATTTGTTCTCTGGCTCTTCCATATAACTGGCATTTTAGGCTAGAATGTCAGTTTTCGTCGCAAGTGAGATCTCGTTATCCAAAAATATGGTCGCTTTATAACCCAACTAAACTTAATGACAATTTTGGGATTTTCAGTCGAAATTTCAAAACTTTGAGGTAAAAATTCTCACAGAAGATATTGTCCGATTAAAAAAAAAAAAGTTTATATCTGTAATGTCCATGTGGGTTGGCCACTTTTGCCGGGTATTATATTTCCCTCCTAAAAAAATGGCGAAACGACCCACCCTAATGTATATATCAGAGAAATAGATATATTTATTTATTTATTTTTTTCCTTAAAAAACACAGTTTTTTATCATTCACACTCACACAGTCTTTTCGGCAACTAAGGCCTTAAATGGCCTTAAGACTTTGACGATAACCGTTATTTGTATATTTATTGTATGTATTTGGGGTCCAGGTATTCTTATTTAAACCATTTGGTATCCAAATGGCTTAAATGAATTCATCAGACTGCCTAGGATCATAACCTTCGACTATTGGTATACAAGGCAGGCGCTCTACCAACTACACCAAGCCTGAGGGCTTACAATTCAGTTAAGATTTCAAAGGCTATCTGTGACAATCTCATTTGAATAATTCAAATAATAATTCGGCATTGTTATTCAAATGAGATGTGATAACCTTTGGAATCTTAACTGAATTGTACCTGAAGAAGGTCACAAAATGAGTTGCCGAAACGTTGTATTTATTACAAATAAACCATAGTTAAAGGGAAAACAAATATTCTTTTATTAATGATAATAACTGTGAAAGGCCAAACCCCAAAAAAGTTTCAAATAAATTTTTAATCATAAATTCAACTTCCCCCCCCCCCTCCCTCCCTCAACTCTTTCATTTCACACGTTGAGCAGTTTCTTTTTTAAGGGGGGTAAAAATATTATTCAGACTTGAGGTTATTTTTAAGATAAAAAAAAAAAAAAAGAATGTCTCAAATGTTCTTTCTTTTATCTTTTTAAGACACAGAGAAAGAAAGATAATTTTAGAAATTTCTTTTTGATTTATTATCAGAGAAATTCAGAAGACGAGATTAAAACGTCATTAAGTTATGAATTATTCCTTTCATTTCTTGTTATTTTGTCTATACTCACAAAAAAAATAAATAAATAAATAAATTCCGAATTTTAGGAATTTTTTTTTTTGGAAAAACATTAAAGAGAGAGGAAAGTGATAGATGAAGGAATTAAAGATAACAGTGAGAAGTTGCCTCCTTTTTTTTTGGGGGGGGGGGAAGAATTAAAAAACTTGAATTAGAACCGAGAGGTAAATGAAATCAGATCCGCCGCGGTCATACTAGAGAACTCCATGAGTTAGTTATCTCTATTTATTGACATACAGGGGATGCATGCACGTTTCTAAATAGAAGGCGTTTTATTTTGTTTGCTGGAGCCTTTGCTCAATTTCTGCTTTGCTCATTTATGCATTTCCAAACTTTTGACCATGATCCTCTATAGCAGAGTTTCCCAAACTTTTCAAGTTCACGACACCGTTGGGAATATTGAATAACATTAAACACTAGGGGCACCCTTCTTTGAATTAAAAAAATCTGGTGTGACTGGTCGCACAGCACACGCCTTTCTCTTACCCTTCGGCAACGTGCATGTCACACCAGATTTTTTGTGTCGATATTCAGCTGATGTATTAGAATTCAAGTTTTTTTTTTTTTTTTAAACATTCATACTTTTTTCTCATTCACTCTCACATTCACACAGTCTTTTCGGCAACTTAGGCCATTTAAGACTTTTACGATAACTGTTATTTAATAATATATATTTATTTGGGGTCCAGGCATTCTTATTTAAGCCATTTGGTATCCAAATCATCGGACTGGGTTGGGTCGAACCCGCGACTTTTGGATACGAGGATAGCACGCTAACCTCTACGCCAAACCCCGAGGGCACAATTCAAGTTGTAAAATTTATAAGCATAGAAAAATATTTACATTTTGTTACCATGGCAATCATTTCTCCTATCTTTCCTATGAAGTACAGGAGTGAAGTATGCTTCAAACAATTTTTAGGGCAAAATGAGAATATACATTTGAAAGAGCATCTAAAAAATAATTGATTTTTGAAAATCGTTGGAGCGGATTTTGAGAAAATCGAAAAAACTGAAAAAGTACATCAGTAAAGTACTAGTACTCTTTGGCTGATTTTGTTCAAAATCTTCGTGTCACGTCCCATGGGGGTGCCTAACTTAAATATAAAATTTCAATCTCCTAGCTCTTTTCGTTCTGGAGATATATTGCTTACAGACAGACCATGCCGCGAAAACCACTTTTTTGGATTCAGGGGATCTCAAAACGTATATAAATCCATCAAAATCTTGACATCGAATTTTGTCATGAAACCAATACTTTCTCTCTCTATATATTAACATATATAGAGGTAAGAGAAGGTAAAATTAAGCTTAATATGTAAATTTATTGAAATATTCTAAGTAACGTACACCATAACATAATATAGTAAACTTTACTACAGTACTGAGTAAAAATACATCAAAAGTTTTTTTTTGGGTTTATCTCAATATCTCGCGGCACCCCTTAGCCAATCGCGCGGCACTCTTGGGTGCCGGGGTTGGGAACCACTGCTTTACAGGATGCTTTGTCGCGGTTACAAGTGTTTTAATTTTGTCTTTTTAATCATCTTATTTTTGACTATTAGGCTCCAGGGTTCTATTGAGATAGAGGTAAGTCTCTATAATTAGTTGGCATTTGATTTGATCATAAAAACTTTTAAACCCATATATCATCATATTATTTAATTAAATAGAATACCAACTATGTATAAATATAAATCTCTCTCAATAGAATTGTTCCCTGAAGTTGGGTGAATAAATTTTGCCCGAATTCGTAGAGAATCGAATGTTTTATTTTTGACTGCCTGACACTTCCATATCCCTCCATATTAATGTTAATTATTAGTTAAATAAATTTTATATGGGAAATTTTGTCATTTCAAGGAGCAAGAGGATTTTATTTGGCTGCCTGAGCCCATTAAACCTATCACTCACTATACAATTTGAGATAATTGATATCTTTTTAAAAAAATTTTGCTGCCACCTACGTCTCTGCCACTGGATGGAATTGATACCTTTTAGCTGGATTTTATGGATTTATTTATTAAATAAAAGTGAAATTTTATTCTCTCTCATTTTACCCAATTTAATTGGACATCACTTTAACAGGTTTATTAATTTTAAGTTTTTTTTTTCCTATTTCTCTCTGTAAATATTTATTAAACTTTTATATGATTTTTTTAAAAAATGGAAATAGAATTATGAAAAATTTACTTAAAAAAAAAACGCCTGAAAAATATCCAAAAATATAAATAGAAGATGAAATAAAATAAATTTTCAGTCCGAATTATTCTAATATTCCTTGTCGATGTTTCGGTGGCTAAACGTCACCCATCTTCAGTGTCTATATTACAATCAATACATATAATCAAAAAAATTAATTCACATCTCACTCAATAGACAGAAAAGCTTTACTCTACTTACAAAGGTGTTAAAAAAATTATTAGCTCTGCCTCCTTCATCCAGCCTTGAATTAACTCTGCAGATGAATTCGAAGATTCTAAAATATACTAACATTTTTACTTCTCTAACAACTGAAGAAGGCAGGGCTAAGAACTTGTTAAAAACTTTGCGATGCGAATTATTATTTTTTTTTTTATTATATGTATTGATTGTAATAAAGGTTCTGAAGATGGATGACGTTTCGTGCCCAAAATGTCGACAATGAATAATTCGGGCTGGAAGTAATTTTGATTCATCTTCTATCTCCTCTAAACGTTTTTTTAAATCATAATTTTGAGCAAGAAAGGTCATAAAAGGATAATTAGACGGGCAAAGAATAAAAAACGTATCAGGGCCTATTCCTGGCTAGCGTGCTGTGCCTCTATATCAAGGGTCGCGGGTTCGGATCCCAGGCAGACCGAGGATTTTATTTAAGCCATTTGGATACCAAATGGCTTAAATAACAATGCCTGGACCCCAAATATATATTAATTAATCAACGGTTATCGTCAAAGTCTTAAATGGCCTGAGTTGCGAAAAGACTGTCTGCGTGTGTGTGTGGGTGGGTGGGGAAAAAAGGGGGGTGGTAAAAAAAAACCCCCCCCACAAAAAAAAAAAAAAAAAGGCAGTCAATATTATTTCTTTTATTGTTGCCGTTCCAGGCTGACGTTTCGGCCACTGGTCTAGGCCATCTTCAGAGCCGGAGGCGAGAATAAATGTGTGTCGCTGAAATTGTAATTTTCATTTATTCTCGCCTCCGACTCTGAAGATGGCCTAGACCAGTGGCCGAAACGTCAGCGGACGGCAACAATAAAAGAAATAATTTTGACTGCCTATGTCTTGAATTTTTTTTTTGATTCCTTAATAATACTTCCAACCTGGAATAGTAAAAAATTTTACTTTTCAAATAAGTATAAAAAAAGTCAAAATTAGTTATTTAGAACCGGATCAGGGAAAAACGTCGCAGATGAGATCTTGTCTTTATTTTTTGGCTCCTTAATTATCCTTATCTTTACTTTATTAAATAATAAATATATTGATATATCTATCACTTGAACTTAGACATTATCTTGATAAGAATTTTCTGTAAAGAAATTCTCACAATATTAAAATTTTTTTTTTTTAATAATAATTTTAAACCTGAACTAGCGGCAGATTCAACTAGAGATGATATCTAATTTTTTCCTCATTGACTAATTAAATTTTTAAAATTCTATTTTTTAGTCTTTTCGGCATATTAGGGCATAGAGACGTTTTATAGTATGAACATGATATATTTAGAGAGTATAGGCACCAAACGATTTAGATATTCACCGGACTGCCTGGGACTTTTGAGGTTATAAATAATGACTGCATAAATAATTTATAGTTGAGATGTTATATTAATAAGAGGGTAAAAATGAGAGATGCAGCTAAGGTTATTTCTTTATTTGGTCAATTCACACAGCTGACGTTTCGGTTCCGTGTTTGAACCATCTTCAGAGCTGGCGAAAAGTCATTATGAAAGTGTCATAGTGGATTTTATACATTGTTGAAAATTCTTATATATTAAATATCATTCATTCAGTGTGAGACGACCAGGTACATAAATGAATGAATATTTATTATATAAGAATTTTCAACAATGTATAAAATCCACTATGACACTTTCATAATGACTTTTCGCCAGCTCTGAAGATGGTTCAAACACGGAACCGAAACGTCAGCTGTGTGAATTGACCAAATAAAGAAATAACCTTAGCTGCATTTCTCATTTTTACCCTCTTATTAATAAATAATGGCATTTGTTAACATCTCTAACCTCTCGGCCACGGGTGGGGGGAGAAATCTATATTCATTACAAAAATCCGTCGAGTAGTTTCAGAGACCATGCATTACAAATACAAAATTATTGCAATTCACAATTATTTTTTATAATTAATTAATTTTATATATAATTTTTTCCCCTTTGTTAAATACTGTATATCCACTTTTTGGGGTGGGCACCTCCCCTTCCTGGGCCTATACATACAGTATGTGTTAGAGAAGGAAGTATTTTCCAAAAATTCAAATCAATAGTGTGTTATCGAGCTCTATTTATTTATTTATCCTAAGTGGTATTTCTGGCCATTCATTCAGAACCTGTTTATACTCTGCTAATCGAGTTATTGTGCAAAGCAAAAAGAGCAATTTGTTTTCATAAACATGCTAAAAATTTTATTCAGGGCATAAGCCAAAGCGCTTTTATGGCAAGGGCGGATACAAGGGGGGGGGGGGGGTACCCCCCCCCCCCCCCCCGAAACCTTTCTTTTTTTCCCAAAAACTGTATTTTTAATGTAAAATTTTTAAAATTAATACTTAAAAATTTGATGTGTATTTATATGCTGACAAACAAGTACAGAATGCGCCTTTAAATTACCGAAATTAAAAAAAAAAATAGTGTGGTGTGCGACACACACCAACCCCCCCCAAAACACCTCCTAATCCCCCTTTTATGGGAATATAGCAATCAAGACACTGTAGTGGCAGAAATAAAAATCTTTTTTTATTTAAATATAAACCTATTAAATGATAAATGAGGACTTATAGAATATTATTCAAAACCTTAAACATAATTACAACATTTGTGTACATCGTACAGTATATTTATTTATTTATTCTTTGATATTTATATCTGTCATTAATATGTGAATTTTTAATTATAGACCACATTTGTATAAATTATTTATTTAAAATATACAATGTTTCGACTGCTTATTCTGCATTCGTTTTCAAGTACTGTGCATCTTGCGACTCAAGTGAACCAAATCTAATTTAAATTTTGTTAATTTAATCACAAAAAATAGTACTAAAATTGTCATCTAAAGAATTTGAAAAGGGGGTGGGGCAAAATTGTGCAATAGATACATATTTAGGCGCTATTTTAATACATAAATCTGTCTCTTTTTATCGGTCCCAGTTTGTAAGCAGGGCTTTATGGTTCATAGTAGTTAGTAAATCTATGAAAATTAGGGTGAGATTTATTTAATTTTTACTTTCTCTTACCAATATATATGTTAATATAAAGAGAGAGTAGGTATTGAATTCATGTCAAAATTTCGATGTCAAGATTTTGACGGATATACACGTTTTGAGGTCCCCCCCCCCGAATCTAAAAAAGTAAAAAGTGGTTTTCGCGACATGGTCTGTCTGTCTGTCTGTGTGTGTGTCTTGGTTCAATTTAAAGCATGAAGGAATTGAGCTAGGAGGTTGAAATTTTATATTTAAGTTAAGCACCGCCCTAGGGCGTAAAAGCTTTTAAACAAAATCGACCAAAGAGTACTAGTACTTTACTGATGTACTTTTTCAAGATTTTTTTTCGATTTTCTCAAAATTTTCTGCAACGATTTTGATTAAAATTCAAAAATCAATTATTTTTTAGATGCTCTTTAAAATGTATATTCTCATTTTCCCATTGAAATCTTCTGAAGACCACTTTAATCTTGTACTTCATGGGAAAGATAAAAGAAATGCTTGCCATAGTAACGAAATATAAATATTCCATTTTATATCTTGAATTCAAATGTTCCGTACTTTCGGATCCTAAATATATGTCGACACAAAAAATCTGGTGTGACAAACACATTACCGGTACACAACTTTCTCTTGCTGAATGATAAGAGAAAGTTGTGTGCTGTGCGCCAGTCACACCAGATTTTTAATTATCTATTAACCCACTTGGCGGATTTTCCTATTTTTTTTAATCTCTAGATCAGTGGTTTTAAAACTCTGGAAAATGTTTCAATATGAATTAGGGGGCCGCAGAAAATTCAGATACTGCATTTTATTGCATTCTTATATTAAGAGAACCAAAAAATTTTGGAAACCTGTTACAGAGATATTTTCATTTCGCTGGTGCTCATAATATTTGAGAAAATTCGATTGGCTTGGGGTGTTTATTTATTTTATTTTATTTATTTATTTAAACACGTCACATAGGGCAGGTTTGTCCTCATAGTGTACATAATAAATTTTTCATAGAACTAAAAAATTCATTCATTGATTGATTTTAAATAATTAATGATATCTTTAAGTCGTTGAAACAATCAATGTCTTAATTTGGAAGGGAGTCTATCAGCTAAAATTAATCTAACCGCCTCAAAAATAATAAGATTCTAACTCAAACGTTTTGTTTAATTTTCCTGAAGAATAAGAAACTGAAAGATCTCTTTGGAAATTTTAAAATATAATTTTTTTTAGGATTGTGACAAAGCAACTGATTTGCAGCCAACAGTTTCGATTGCCGACACAATGAGCTAGCTGCTAATATTATTTCAATTTATTTATTTATTGATGTGCTAGGGTTGACGTTTCGGTCACATATAAGAAACTGAATATACAATATATTGTATATCCTCAGGGCAAGACATTGTCAACATATTGTTACTCCAATGGTTATATTGGCAAAAAACAGTTTATAAATAAATCCAATAACCAAAATATATGTCAGAGAGTGAGTCCGAAACGTCGGGCCTTGCTCATCAATAAAATGAGTAAATTAAAATAATATTGGGAAACCAGAAAACTTTACAGAGAAAGACCGGGGGGAACTTTGTTTTTACTTTGACCACACAATAAATTTGGCCTTTATGTCTGTATATAATAATCATTACAATATATAAAGCTCTAGCGACTGACTTCGTGTCCCTATGTGTGCCTATCAGGGCGCTGAATGGCCAGAATAAAAG
This sequence comes from Euborellia annulipes, assembly GCA_023213315.1. Lineage (NCBI taxonomy): Eukaryota > Metazoa > Arthropoda > Insecta > Dermaptera > Anisolabididae > Euborellia > Euborellia annulipes. The sequence goes on from JAKCPI010017408.1 coordinate 20,842, forward strand.
GAGGTTGAGTCAGAGAGGGAAATTTAAAACCTTAAAATTTTACACTTGGTCGCCTTTCTCGAAAATTTTTTTATTATTTTTATTTATAATCAATTGACAAGGGAGGTCTTATATCAAAAATATCTGGTATGACTGGACGCACAAGACACAACTTTCTCTTACCTTCGCTAATTGAAAGTTGTGTTCTGTACTTGTCACACCAGATTTTTTTCGTGTCGACATATATTTAGTTTCCGCCGAAATATTAGAATTCAAGATGTAAAATTTTTTTTTTTATAAAAAACACACTTTTTTCTCATTTACACTCACATTCTCACACACATTCACCAGGGAGGAAAGCCGAGAAAGAAAATAGGGGGGGTCCAGGCAATCTTATTTAAGCCATTTGGTATCCAATTGTCTTAAATAAAATCATCGGACTGCCTGGGTCCGAACACGCGACGTTTGGTATACGAGGTTAGCACGCTAACCTCTACCCCAAGCCCCGAGGGCGTAAAATTTTTAAAAATGGGAAAATGTTTATATTTTGTTACCATAGTAAACATTTCTTCTATCTTTCCTATGGAGTACAAGAGTAAAGTGGTCTTCATAAGATTTCAATGGGAAAATGAGAATTTTTTAAATTTTAAAGAGCATCTAAAAAATAATTGATTTTTGAATTTTAATCAAAATCGTTGGAGCGAATTTTGAGAAAATCGAAAAAAATCCGTCGTTATCTATTCAAATTAGTTATATGAGAATAAAGACGAAATTTTTTTCCGGACTAGTTATCAAATAAAAAAAAAATTTCTGCTAATGCAGCGAAAACTCAAATTGAGACCGATTGCATTACATCCAGATGTAGGCTACTTAAAGAGTAAAAAAAAATTTCTCCACCTTCTTTTGAAAGAAAAGAAGGAAGTGAAAACTATACTCAAAGAAAGGAATGAATTACCGGTACCTTATCAAGTGGGGGGTGTTAAATTATATGAGTTATTTTTCATTTGGCATTACTGTTTTCTTTTTGTGCTCTTTTTACAACGGCTACATTGAAATACATAAATAAAAATCTGGTGCGACTGGTACCTTCGGTAATCGAAAGTTGTGTTCTGTGTTTGTCACACCAGATTTTTTGTGTCGACATACAAGATTTCAATGGCAAAATGAGAATGTACATTTTAAAGAGCATCTCAAAAATAATTGGTTTTTGAATTTTAATCAAAGCAAATTTAGAGAAAATCGAAAAAAATTGAAAAAGTGCATCAGTAAAGTACTAGAACTTTTTGACCGATTTTGTTCAAAATCCTCGTGTCACGTCCCATGGGGGTACCTAACTTAAATATGAAATTTCAATCTCCTAGCTTTTTTCCTTCTTGAAGTATTTTGTTTACAGACAGACAGACCATGTTGCGACTTTTTTGGACCCATTGGACCTCAAAACGTGTATATACATCAAAATCTCGACATGAATCCAATAGTTACTCTATATATATATATTAATATATATAGAGGTAAGAGAAAGTAAAAATATAATTGCTCTATGATGAAATAAAATATTTATTCATTGTTAACAGGAACAGGTAGATGAAGGCAGCCAGCAAAGAACAAAAACTATTTTAATATCATCGACGTTTCGGGAACGCGTCGTTCCCATCTTCAGGACGATAAATTGTTAATGTTGTTTAGATTGATACATGTAGGTCATACAAAATTACAACACAAATCTGCATATACCATTAAATGTATGTTATTTATAAAAATTAAGCCCAGACACCTACTACAATTCTCATAGACAATTAAACATACATTTAATGGTATTTGTGTTGCAATTTTGTATGACCTACATGTATCAATCTAAACAACATTAACAATATATCGTCCTGAAGATGGGAGGGACGCGTTCCCGAAACGTCGACGATATTTAAATAAAGTTTTTGTTCTTTGCTGGCTGCCTTCATCTATCTGTTCCTGTTGATTATCACTCAGCTATTAATTTCTTCTTTTCAATTTATTAATAGCCCTCGGGGCTTGGTGTAGAGGTTAGCGTGCTAACCTCGTATACCAAACGTCGCGGGTTCGGACCCCAGGCAGTCCGATGATTTTATTTAAGCCAATTGGATACCAGATGGCTTAAATAAGAATGCCTGGACCCCATATATGTATATTATATCAATAACGGTTATCGTAAATGTCTTATATGGCCTGAGTTGCCGAAAAGACTGTGTGAATGTATGCGAATGTTTTTAAACAAAAAAAAAAATTTATTAATTGTTAATTTTCAAAATTATTCTTTTTATATCTATATAAATAAAATGATTCGATCAACAAGTTTTTAAACTAAAATGGTGTTTTTTTTTTTTTTTTTTTAAATCAGGCGTGTTGTCAGAGAGAGAGAGAGAGAAAAAAAATCCAAAAAAAAAAAAGTCAGAGGGTATATGGGTGGTTAGGTGGGGGTTGAGGGGGGGGGCAGGGGGTTGAACAGCACCAGCACCACCCACTCGGGGATGGGGAGGTGTTGCAAATGGGTTTTGACCCTTCCAACCTGAGAGACTTTGCTACAGGCTCGAAATAAAAAAAAAAAAAAAAAAAATCTCTTCACTCTTCTGGTGACTTTTATTCACGAATTTATATCATAAAAAAATATTTTTGAAATTATTATAACACACAAAGAGAGAGAGATGTTGTTTTATTTGTTTAAAATTATTCAATTAAGAAAACTTTTTTTTTTTTTTTATGTATGTAATGTTGGGGGGTGAATATTTATTACGATTCTTTACTCAACTTTTATTTAAAACCTTTTTTTTTATATCATTGATAATAAAAACCGCTTTATTTAAAATAAATTTATTCATAAATCTTATTTATTAAAATTTTTGACTATTCAATAATACGTAGTAAATTTAAAAAGGGAGGGAGGGATTCCCTCATTCAGGTTTAGAATGGGGTGAACAGACAGGGGGTATTTTTAATTATATTTCCCCGTATGCCCGAAATAAAATTTCGAGACTATTGTTCACAAATTTTACTGTAGGCCCATAGGCGTAGCCACGGGGGGGGATTTGGGGGTTCAAACCCCCCCCCCCCATTGGACCCAAGCCATGGCTAGATATTTAAGCTCTATAATACAAAACACTTTCTCTCTCTATATAAAAATATTTCATATATAGGGTAAGAGAAAGTAAAATATAATAATTTTCTCTAGCTTAAAAAAAAAAAAAAAAAATTAAATAAAACACAAAAAATTCAAGAAAATTCAGAATTTTCCCATTGAAAAGAATTGATTTTTGTTTTGCTTTATAAAAAATTAAAGGCGCTTAAAATTGATTAAATCTCTCAAATGAAAAATAATAAAAATTATTATATAAAGAAATTTGTTTTTTTTTTATTTTATCCGAAAAGAGATATGAAATTGGACAATTAATTGAGAGTAATAGACAATATTCATTATTTGATGGAGAGTGCTTCCTAGAGCGGTTTTTGTATTGTTGTGGCTGTATTGTATTGTTGGAAAAATAAACATAGTTTTTGTGACTCATCTCACCCGTGTTATCCTTTATTTGGCGAGGAGTTGAATGAAAAATTGCGGCACTTAATTAAGAAAGGGCGGGCCCGAGCCAGCTCGAAGGGGGTCCAGGGGGCGGAGTGGCCAGTCATATATTTCATTTGACGCCTTATACTGCCCTATTAGTCGGGGTGGGGGGGGGGAGAAATCATCCTGAACCCCCCCCCCCCATTAAAAATTTCTGGCTACGCCTATGATAGTGCCCCAGGAGGAAGAATGAAAATATCCTCATATCGGCGACGTTTCGGGTAGCTTATCGCTTTTTCAGAACGACGCGAATCATGGATGTTGAGAAAAGTAGATTAATAGCTGGATAAAAGTTGTTGAGAAACAGGATGAATAAAGAAGAGCAGCTAGTATTTGTTTCATTTATAAGCTCTGAAGATGGTCTCGACCGGGACCGAATCGTCAGCTTAATGGACCTTAAATAAATAAAACAAATAGGCCTACTAGCTGCTCTTCTTTATTCATCCTGTTTCTCAATAATTTTATCCAGCTATAAATCTACTTTTCTCAAAAAGTTGTTGATGAGTACCAGGAACAGCTAGTATTTATTTCATTTATTTAATACCCATTATACTAACGTTTCGTTCTCGGTCGAGCTTATGGGCTGTCAATATGACTCAAACGAAACGTTAGCCTAATGGGTATTAAATAAATGAAATAAATACTAGCTGCTTTTCTTTCTTCATCCTTGTACTCATCAACGAATCATGGATAATAAGAAGAAATTTAACAATCTGTAGTGACTTAACACACAGCAGATTTTTTGTGTCGAGATATATTTAGTTTCCGCTAGCACTTTAGTTTCAAACTTGCTTAAATGTTGAGTGCTCGAAATAAAGTATTGTTATTTCTCAAATCTCACATTTGGATATTTTATACACAATAGAGAATCCTAATTCAGCGTTTTCCAAACTGTGAGGCGCGGACTCGTCTAAGGGAAGGCGCGAATATTAACCACAGCGAGCAATTTTCTAAATGAATGCTAAAGACTTTTTTTTTAACACTCACACTTTTCCCCATTCACACAGTCTTTTCGGCAACTCAGGCTATATAAGACTTTATACGATACCCTGGTAGGAATACACAATTGGGTAAGGCTTGGACCAGGCTTGGTCCATTGGTGACTTTCCAAGGCTCGGTTTAATAATATAATACTATTGGGCCAAGCCTGGTCCGAGGCTTGGTCCGAGGCTTGGCCCAATAGTATTAAATTATTAAACCGAGCCTTGGGTAGTGACCATTGGGCCAAGCCTCGACCAAGCCTGGACCAGGCTTGGCCCAATAGTTTATATTATTAAACCGAGCCTTGGGTAGTCACCATTGGACCAAGCCTCTGACCAGGCTTGGTCCCAAGGCTCGGTTTAATAATATAATACTATTGGGCCAAGCCTCGGACCAGGCTTGGCCCAATGGTCACTACCCAAGGCTTGGCAAATGACAACTGGCCCAAGGTTCGGCCAATTGTCAGCTTTGGCAATTCCTACCAGGATAACCGTTAATATGAAAATATATATATTGGGGTCCAGGCATTCTTAATGCTAAAAACTTTTAAATAAAAAAATAAATAATATAGGAGACGTAGCAGCCACGGAAATTAAATAACAGACTTCTATTTAATTATTAAAAATCACCACCTTCATCAAGACGATTTGCGACCGAAACGTCGACGATTAATAATTAAATAAAAGTCTTTTATTTAATTTCCTTGGCTGCTACGACTTCTATAACCAGCCACTTTTTATCGCTATAATATAATACTTTGTATTAATATTAATAAATTTTTTTGCAATAAAAATTTTTGTGTTGTTTATTTCATAGTGGGGGGGGGGAGGAGGGGGGTTGTACTATTAAATATTTTTAAGGGAGGCGTTTGGAAACCACTGTCCTAAATAAATACAAAATTTCATAAGAATTGCAAAATTTTTTTAAATGTGTAAAAAGTTTCCCTTTTGAATCGAAATTAGCATGTAAATCCCCATAAGGATTTTACATTGGCTCTATGGAACGAAGAGCCGGAAAGTGAATAAGAAAAATCTGAAATACATCAGTAACAAACAATTTTCACGAAAACTTTACTGATATACTTTTTAAAGGGGCTCTTACACGATCAATCATACTGTCAGTCTGACTGAATCAGTCCGACCGTCAGTATTTTCTTCATTCAACTATAATTTTACACGTAGCATTCAGACTACCAGTCAGAATAAAGTTCTTTTTAGCTCATTCGACTGTGGGAAGCCACTAATTTTTGTTCTTAACTAAACTAACTTTTTCCCTGCCACTAAGTAACAATAAAAAAACAAAAAGAAAACGGCCATCAGTCTTCAGTCTTGCCCATACACGTTCAGTCAAACGCCAATCAACTCAAATACTGTCAGTATGATTGATCGTGTAAGGGCCCCTTAAAGAACATCTAAAAAAATATTTGATTTAATGAATTTTAATAATAAAATCCAATTTTATTGAAATAATACAAAATTATAACAAATTTTCGAATTTAGCTATTATTTTAAACTCTTCTTCTTCTTCTTTTAAACTTTTGGCCTCGCTCATTGAGCATTTGGCCATTACCAATGTATCGTTATTTTAAACTCAATATCAACAAAAATCCTTTATCAAATTTGAGATTATTAGGTATTGTATTGTAAATGAATTAGAATTTAATTGAAACAAGTTAGAAATTCATTTACTGCGTTTCAATTGTTCTTACGTGTTTCCCAATCCCCAAAGTCACGAAAAGAATTAAACGCAATGGTTATAAGAAAAAAGATTGAATGAAATTCCGCCATTAAGAAAAAATATTAAACAAATAAACAAATTTGTTTTTTTAATATCGTCAGGAAATCAAGAATACTCAAAATTAATAAATTACAAATTTACAAAAAAAAAAATCATTTTTAAAATGTTTAAAATTAAAATAAATAAAATAAAAATAAAATAAATATAAATAATAATAAATAAAAAAAAATCTGGTGTGACTGGCGCACAGCACACAACTTTCTCTTACCTTCGGTAATCGAAAGTTGTGTTCTGTGCCTGTCACACCAGATTTTCGTGTCGAAATATATTTAGTTCCCGACAGTACGGAACATATGAATTCAGATGTAAAATTTATAAGTATGGGAAAATATTTATATTTTGTTACCATGGCAACCATTTCTCCTATCCTTCCCTATGAAATACAAAGAGTAAAGTGGTCTTCAGAAGATTTCAATCGCAAAATGAGAATATACATTTTAAAGAGCATCTAAAAAATAATTGATTTTGAATTTAAAAAAAAATCGTTGGAGCAAATTTTGAGAAAATCAAAAAAAACTGAAAAAGTACATCAGTAAAGTACTAGTACTCTTTGGCCGATTTTGATTAAAAGCTTATTTTCCGGTCCCGGGGGGTGTTTAACTTAAATATAAAATTTCAACCTCATAGCTCAATTCCTTCATGCTTAAAATTGAACACACACACACACACACACCCACCCACCCACCACCCACCCACCCACCCACAGACAGACCATGTCGCGAAAACCACTTTTTTGGATTCAGGGGACCTCAAAACGTGAAGATCCATCAAAATCTCGACATCGAATTTTTTTGACATGAAACCAATACTTTCTCTCTATATATATTACATATATACATAGGTAAGAGAAAGTAATAAAATAAAATTTAAAATCATGTTTAAATGTTTAAAATTCATTAGATAATTTTTTTTTTTTTGGAGAGATATACTTATAAAACAACTTATTTATTTCCTATAAAAAAAAAAATTCTTTTTTATTCAAGAAAGGGTAGTGGGGAATGAAAGGCACACTTGTCCCTCGTGTGTACCTGCTTGATGCTTCATCAGAACACACAAATATATAAAAAAAAAAAAAACTTCAAACTTCTTTTTTCTAGTCTATTTTTAAGGAAAAACTCTACAATTTTAAAAACAAAAAAATTACGGTAAAATGTACAGTGAGGGACAATATTAAGTCCCACCCATGCTTTTTCTACTTGTGATTATTTCATTGTTTTTACAAAAAAAAAAATATGAAAATCTTTATTGGAAATTTTCTATGTTTGAACTATGAAAGTTTCCATTAAAAAATAGGTATAATATTTTTTTTAAAAACAATGAAATAATCACAAGTAGAAAACGCATGGGTGGGACTTAATATTGTCCCTCACTGTACTTATGGGCCGCAAAAAATCAATGTACAGTGAGCGCCACAATTAAGTCCCCACCTGATAGCTAGAGCCTTAAGAATATCGCATACTATATGGCTTATGGGGAAATAATTTTAAATTTGAAAAGGTAAAATAAAATCATCTGTACCAGATACGTTTTACCTTCCGGGCATTAAAATTATTTCACTATACACCATATACTTAATGCTAAAGCTATCAGGTGGGGGCTTAATTGTGGCACTTACTGTACAAAAAAAAAAATGTTTTAAAAAAAAGCAAAAATCAAATATATTTTTTCTACTTGTTTAAATGTTTCATGACCACCAATCCGAGTCTGAAGACTGCTCGGCCTTGCTTGACAATTAAAACCGACCTGGCAGAAGAAAAGTCAAACCTAATCTTTGTTGTCAAGCAGTGCCAGCAGTGCTAATCTTTTGGATGGGCCAAATGAACGCCAGAAGCAATAGATAAAAGGATTATTTTTTTTTTCAAAGTACATGTCTTAATAGCAGAGTAGTCATTAAAAAAAAAGGATCTAAGATCTTTGCGGTTGTTCATCTTTTGGCGACCCAGGCCCGCCGGCACATGCACGAAAAAAAGGTGGAAAATTTTTGTTTGCATTTAACTTTACATGCTATGTGTTTAGAATAAACTTTTCATTTAACAATGCCAGGTAGAAATTTTGAGAAAGATTTTTTTTTTTAAATAAAAAGATAATGCCAACTTTTAGTATAGTATGGGATTAGGATAGATGTCATTAGCCGTAAAAAAAAAAAACAACTTAAATATTAGTTTTAATAGAAAAAAAATAAAATTTAGAAAGGTGTTGAAATTCAATAGAAAAAAATCTGGTGGGACTGGCGCACAGCACACAACTTTCTCTTACCTTTCGGTACCAGCACCGTGCTGGTCACCCCAGATTTTTGTGTCGAGTTTTAGACCTTAGTTCCAAACATGCATTTTAAATGTTGATTGCTTGAAATAAATAGTTATTTTTTAAAATTTTAATCTAATATTTGGACATTTTATACACAATAGAGAATCCTAAATAAATACAAAATTTCATAAGAATTGGAAAATTTTTTTTAAATGTGTAAAAAGTTCCAAAGGGAATAGAATTAACATGCAAATCCCCATATGGGGATTTAATATTGGCTCTATGGAAGGAAAAGGCAGAAAGTGAATTTGAAAAATCTAAATCTTTCCTATGAAATACAAGAGTAAAGTGTGCTTCAAAAGATTTCAAGGATGAGAATATACATTTTAAAGAGCATATAAAAAATAATTGATTTTTGAATTTCAAACAAAATCGTTGGAGCGGATTTTGAGAAAATCGAAAAAAAAAACTGAAAAAGTACATCAGCAAAGTACTAGTACTTTTTGACTGATTTTGTTCAAAAGCTTACTTTTAGTGTCCGGGAGGGTACCTAACTTAAATATAAAATTTCAATCCGATATCTCAATTCCTTTATGCTAAAAATGGTTACACACAGACAGACAGACCATGTCGCGAAAATCACTTTTTTGGATTCAGGGAACCTCAAAACGTGTATATCCATCAAAATCTCGACATCGAATTTTTGACATGAATTCAATACTTTCTCTTCTATATATATTAACATATATAAGAGGTAAGAGAAAGTAAAAAAAAAAGATTTTATGATTTTAATTTGAACTTTTTTTTTATAATTTTATTTAAAAAATAAAAATGTTAATGAATTCTAATAATTATTCTAACGATCTCACTTGTTTTATTTTATCCTTAATAAACACAAAGTATTATGTGAACCCAAAACTTTACTAAAATAATTGTGTGTATCAACTTTTGGAATAAATTCGCAAACAGGAAGTGATATTTTACAATAACTCAATTTTGTTATTTATTAATTTCTCTTACCCTATAAGCAGGGCCGCAGACAGGCTTGACGGGCCCCGGGGCTACTTACTAATACGGCCCCCCCAAAAAAAAAACTTCAATTTTTTTTTTTTTAGTAGAAATATATAAGAGGCTATTGTGGCCTTCAAGCCAACAATTTTTTACACAGTTTTTGACACAACTTTTGAAATAGTTTATACATAGCTTACATTATTTATTTAAATAAAGTTAATTAAAAATTTTTCAAAATTTCCTAAACAAAGAGTTACAATATTTTATCGAGATCCGGACAGAGGATTTCCGGGGGAATCTGGGGGTATGGAAAATTTTTTGAAAATTAGCCACTGAAATCTGCGTTTTTAGCTATTCTGAGTTGTGAAAAGATCAAACTTGATTTGAGGTTAAAAGGCCCGGGCCCCCTGAGAAAAAAATTTCAAGAAAATGATTTTTCTTAATTGAAATTTTAACCATGAAAATTATTTTTTATTAGAATTTTAAGGTGGGAGCGCAATGGGCCCCGGGCCCCCTCGGATAGCCAGGACCCCGGGGATATAGTTCCCCCTGCCCCCCCCCCCCCTGTCTGCGGCCCTGCCTATAAGTATTTAAGATTCAAATAGAATTAAAATTAGAAATGTGATGAATGTCTAAAATTTGGCCTTAGATTATGTTTTTGTTATTTTTAATATAAACATATTTTGTTTTAAAAAGGATTAAAAAAAATCAAATTGAGGTCTGATTAATAAACAAAAAAAAAAACAAATTTGTATTTCGTGACTGAATATTAGAGACGAAATGCTTCTTAAAACGTTGCTTTAGAAATTAATTAGATTTGTAATTAGAGCGGAGATCGTCCGTCGTGTTTATATAGAGTCAATTTTATTCATCATAATAATATCACGAAACGACGGCGCATAATTTAGAAAAATTTTATCGATTGATTATTATAATAGGAAATAAAAAAAAAAACATATAAACGTTTACGCCCCCCCCCCCTTGCATTTGTCCACGCCCTTTTATAAATTTGTAAATATCCCTTTCCCAAAATTTAGAGATTATGACGTAATAATGAAAATTAAGAGTACAGATTTTTGAATGTCAAAGAGATCATAAAATTCATAAAACAAGTTATTGATAGAAACAAAAAAAGAGAATGTGTTAAATGTAAAAAAATTTCTTTTTTTTTTTTTTTAAGCTAGGAAAAAATTTTCCCGACGACGACGACGAACGAATATTTGATGGATGTAAATGAATGTCGAGGGGTGCGTGATTTCGAGGGTCACGTGACATGTTGCGGAGGCTTAGCGCCAACGTGAGGGGTGCGTGTATTTCGGAGGGGGTGTGTGTGCGCACAAATACTAGAAAAGATTCAGCGTTAGTTAAAAAAAAAAAAAGCACTATTGACTTTTTTTTATTTTAATTAATCAAGAACGATTAATAAATAAAAAAAATGATTTTTTGATTAAATCATAAAAAATTTCGCCGAGTCACGTAGGCGTAGGTAAAGCACGCAAACGATTTATTTATTTTTTTTTTTGGATTTGACTTAGCAAAAGTTGGTTAAGGTGTTGTTAGGTGATGGGTGCGTGTGGGTGGGTGGGCAGAAGACCTGTTGATGTTGTCGAGTGCAAGTGGTGAAAGAGAGAGAGAGAGAAGAGAGAGAGAGAGAGAGACTCACCCCGTATATTTTGGAGACTTGGACGACTTGTTCGACAGAGGCTGAGGCCTAGCCTGCCTGGAGGTGCTGGTGCGGCTGCACGCAACAACTAAACGGCCGCCTGCATTCGCCACCAACTTTTCACAAAACTAGTGGGACCACTTTTTTTTTTTTTTTCTCGGAGCAGCAAGGCACTTGTGTATGTGTGTGTGTGTGTGTGTGTCGCGAATTTCGAGCCAGGCCCTGGCCCTCCCCTCCAGCAGCTGGAGCAGAGAGAGAGAGAGAGATGAGATGCACCGATGCACCCCCCGAAAGCGCCGAGGGGAGGAAGAGTGAGACCCCCGCCGAATTGGAGGTCGTCTGCTGTTGCTGCACAATTCAAGGTTTCTAATCCAAGGGGCCTTGGGGATGGATTGGTTTGGTTTCGTCTTCTCTTGTCTCTCTTTTTTGTCTCTCTCCCTATCTCCCTCTCTCTCTCTCTCTCTCTCACTTCCAATGACCTGTCAACTAAACGCTTGCAAAACCTGCACTGGCACTCGCGAATTTCGGGCCTGGGCCAACAAGCCAGCCAGTACTGTTATCCCAATCGAATGGTAGGAGCAAGCGGGCCCCCGGCTCTTCTCTCTTCTAGGCTGGATTAATCATATTAACGGTGAGGAGAGACTTAGAGTTGTGAGTTGAGGCAGATTTTTGGCAACGCGGCGTCGCCGGCGACGGCTATCCTTGTCTGTCGCTTATTTATTACGGCGATGCACATTCGCCAAATAGAGAAGAATAAAACGAGAAAAAATAGACTGTGTAGTAGAAAGTCTGTCTGCCATTGGTACCACACGAAACTGCCTGCAAGGAGGGGAAGGGGAGGTGGCCGCGTGGGGCTGTGGGTGGGGGTGGACTTGAGTGGGGGAATACACTTCCCCTTAAAGAGGGGAAGGGGCGATTCGCGAAAAGCCAAGCAGCCGAGTCGCCGAAAAATGCAGCAGCGCAGCAAGTAGTGGCCAGGCCAGGCCAGCCAGCTAGGCCCTCTCTACTTGCTTTGAGGTGAATCCACACACACACACACACACACAACATGCACGTGGGTGTGGGTGTGTTGCGCGCTTTTCGTACTTTTGGCGCGCTCTCCTCTCATGCCTCATGTGTGTGCGACAGGTGGGAATTCGCACTCACGTGACAACAGCTCCCCAAATCTCAAAATCAAAAACACATGCATAGCTATATTTACATACCTGCAATTTGGAGTGCAGAAATTTCTCAAGGAAAAAAAAAAAAAAGGGGGCCTTGTTGCGATCGCCGAATCTCGAGGACAACTAGACCGGCGGACTAGCTGGACATGAACGAAATACTAACCCAGGGAGAGAGAGAGAGAGAGAGAGAGAGAGGAAAAAAAAGCATGCAAGCCTATCTGCATTCGAGATCGGGCGAATAATTCGTCAAAATGTCGCACTTTGAAATTCTAATCGAGTGCATTCGGATAAATTTGGAAGTCGATGATGAATGATTGATGAAATTGTAAAAAAAAAAAAAAAAATTACCTGAATTGGCAAAGAGCTGCTGCGAGAGGAGGACCAACCAGGTAAAATGAAAAAAAAAAAAAAGATGCTTGCGGCTCAGGTGATTATTTAGGACTGTGAAGGGTCGAGTGGTCAACGAGAAGAATGCAGAATTCTTCTCATTGTGCTTGCACTGGGAAGACAAAGGGCGAAAGGGAAGCTTTTTGGTTTGGCTATTTTTAGCCAGGGACAAGACCCCTGGCAAGGGCCGAATCGCAAGGAGCCGCCATTTGCATACCCCTTCCCTCCTCCCCCTTTCCAGAGGAGGGGGGGGGGGCACCGCACCACCTGGAGAGAAGAGTTACAAATAAAATATGAGCTCTCCCGAAATTCCCAGACTACTAATGCTTGAAATTTATTCTATTAACAAATTTCATTAAAATTAGGTGACATGCTCTTTTCTTTTTTTGTTTTTGCTTAGGGAAATCTTTTTAAGTGGGGGGTCAGTACAAAAAAAAAAAAAAAGTAACGTTTAGAGAGAGTGAGAGTTGAGTAGGGGGAGGAACGCTACGCCGCCAAGGCAATCTGTTATCAATTTATCGCGCACGCGGATCTGTCGCGCGGGAGGCAGCCAGCGCGCGCGCACCGAATTATTATATAGGCCGAAAAATCTATAACATGATCTAAAATGGCGGCCCAGGCGCACCCCATCTAGTTTTGGTGCGTAGTTTTTGACAAGAAATAAGGGGCGTAAGCCGGGGGTTTGAGCAGAAAGAGAAATAGCGGAGTTCTTCCCCTTCCTCCAGCCCCGTTTGCGTTCGCACCGCGTGGACCGCGACGCGAATCGATAAAGGCTCATAATGAACCGCTCGCTGCTGGTGGTAGAGACCCCTCACTCTCTCTCTCTCTGTATGTGTATGTGTGTGCAAAAAGCGCACGGGGGTGGCCGGGGGTCAAAATTGACATTACGCAATGAAATTAATTTGCAAGGGCGGCGGCGGCGGCGGTGGTGGTGGTTGGAGGCCGCCTGGGCTGCTTTTTTCCCAGGGCTCGCGAACCCAGCGACTGATTTCCCTCTCATCTACCCATCACCATTTACCACCCACCCCTCCAAGCGTTTTATAATTATAATTGAAATTATATTCCCAGAGAGAAAGAGAGAGGATATTATTTGAACAAACACACACCTAATCAATTCTATTCGGAAGAATAAAAAAAAAAATATATAAAATTTTTTTTTTAAATACCTCTAATAGCCAACTGAATATTTCAAAAAAGAGTTTGTGATTTTAACGTGTGTGTTGGTGTTAAAAAAAAAAAAAAAAAAAATAACGAGAATATGAATGAACAAGAGTGAAAGTCAGCAAGAGAGAGAATTAAAAAAAAAAAAATAAAAAAAAATAAAGTTGAATTTTTAACAACAATCAAAGGGATTTTATACAATGCTAATTTCATCATTAACACTCTCTTAAGTCGCAATACTAAACGATTTTATTTTTTTTTATTTTTTATTTTTTATACTCTTTCTCTCTCTTTTCACCCCCATCATCATCATCATTTCACTCTTTCCCTTTCCCTCTTACACACATGCTGCTCGGGGAATATTTTCACCGGATGAAAATGCCATCCGCCCCTGATTTGTACACGTGTATAAATATATAAGAGTGTGTGTGTGTGTGTGTGTGTGTGTGGGTGGGTGGGAAGCTTGGAGGCTGTATATAAAATATTGATGTTTCACCGTTGAGAGGGAAACCGTTTTTAAGGGGTGGTCGTCGACGCCGACGCCGACCAACAGAGGATGGGGGGAACGCTGGTTGCGTAATTTGCGCGCGCAAATCCGCGCCGATTATTCGCGCGTTTGTTTTATACAAAAAAAAAAGGAGGGGGTGTGAGTGAGTGAGAGTGCGAAATATACATATATTGTTATATACATCGATTATTATTATTTTTAATTTTATAAAGTAGCGAATTTTTTTATTTTTTTTATTTTTTATTATTATTATTTTTTTTTTTTTTTTGTAAATCTGGATGGCCTTCGAGGGTGAATAACAGGCGGCCCTGAGTGTTTATTTGTGACTGCTCCATCCTAGAAGTGCGCCCTTCGCCGTTTCTATGACGACCAGCCTACGTACCTGGCTTCCGCCCTTTCCCTTTTTTTTTTTTTTCTCTCTCTCCTCCTCCTTCCTCCCTCCCTTTCTGCCGCCCTTCCGCCACCCCCACATTGCAGCCAAGAAATAACGAGAACGTTTTTCGTTGAAAGTAAAAACATGGAGAATAAGTTAAATGTTTAACAACAATCAATCCTTAAATACGCAATAATATTAATAAAAAAAAAAAAACTCTGTTATTCTGAAATATGAATTTAAATGAAATATCCATAAAAAAATACTTTCCCTTTGTTTTTTTTATAAATTATTTCTTTATAACGCGGAAAAGGCTTAGAGTAAGCGCGGCCCAACATAATTCCTTCTTATTTGCATCGATTTTTACTTTTTTTATTTATGGAATTTATTCTTTACAAGGCAATGGTGCGGTGCGCCCCTCTTAAGGGAGAATGTACTTATATGCAAAACATCAACAAACAGGTAGAAACTAATAACAAATTTGAAGTCAGGAATATAAATTTGTCTCTTTGTTTTATACTTTCTCCTCTTGATTCGACATCAAGGGCTTTTAAATAATTTTTTAACCGAAAAATAAATTAGAAAAAAAGCGTGGAGAGAAAATGAATAAAAATAAACAAGACCATTTTGGCATTAAGGGGGTTCAGGAGCGACGTCTAAACGTACTTTAAAAAAACTAGACTATTATAAGGAATTTTTCAATGCGTTTTAAATGAATTAAATTCATAAGAGATTAATGGGACATCGAGCTATAATTTTTTTAATGACTTATTAAAAAATTATCGTAATTAATTTTTTTGTTATCAAGCAAATACAAAAAAACAATCTGTCCCAATAATCTTTAATTTTTTTAAAGTTTAAAAATGAATTTATTGTTATTATTAATCACATATTAATTAAGAAATTTTTAAAATAAGCTTAGAGGATTTATTTAAAAATCAACTGTCAAATTAGTTCAGCATTCTTGCAATAGATGGCAGGCTAGTCTAACAGACGATCACCTATATATGGCCTATATTTATATATTTTTATGCTTTTATAAAAGATACATAATATATAATAACATTTATAAAGTATTTATTGTTAAAAGATCAATGAAAATCAACCAAATGCATTAAATATTATTAGCTACCATTTTGACATCTCTTGGCAAATATTTGAATTACTTGATTTTTTGGGCATACTTTTTATGACAGGCAACGCTCTCTTATCGGGAAAAACATGCGTAACACCTTTGGTCCTGTTTTGTCTTAATTAAAAAAATGTTTCTAATAATAACGTTTCGGCCACTGCGTACTTATCATAGAGATCACGACTACAGAAATAGTGACCGAAACGTTGATTTTATTGTAGTTAGTAAATAACAAATCACAGCCAGAATATATTATATATTTCTAAAATGTCTTAGCCAGGGGTCACCCTTCCCCAGGGGTGCGAGAAAGCATTTTAAGGGGTGCGAGTCAATTTCTAGAAATAATATCATTTTGCTTTCTTTACGAGATAGGTCAACAACTTGTAAATTTACAAATGTGAAAGTGATGACCTTTTTTTTTGGTCGACGGGTAGTAGGGAGGTGCGAGGGTATATTTTAAGACTCCATGGGGTGTCGATTAGTGAAAAGGTCAAGAACCACTGGTCTAAATGAAGTATTATTATTATTTTATTGAAATGGATAGCTGGTGATATTAATACTTGGACTTCCCAGGAACAGCAGCAGCTAGGTTTAATAAAAAACCTTTATATTTTGTTGCCGACGTTTCGAGAGCTAATCGCAATTCAATTAAAGTAAATTTCCCGCCTGGTACTGGATACCAACCCTTGACCTTTGGTATAAGAAGCCAATGCTCTACCTCTACCTCTGAACCAAAAAAAATAAAATAATAATCTTTTTCTATTATTTACGTATTCTTTTACAACTCCGGTTCTAAAAACTGTCCCGCCTAAACTGGGAGGATGAAAATATCAATCCCACGTAAAAGAGAATTTTTGAACGTTTCGATTATACATAAGACTAAGCTATAAGAGGATTTGAGTGGAATAAGCTAATAAAAAATACACAAATGTTGAATGTTTATCATAAATAATTTTTTTTTTTTTTTTTTGCATTTTACTTTTTTGGGATCCTTTTTACTTTCAAACCATATAATTTTTTTTTTTTTTTTTTTTTTTTACTTTACATATTTGATGTATTCAATGAGAAATAATCTAAAAGCCCCGATCGGGACATGGAGATCCAGAGAAGATTTACACACTCGAAACGTCGACAAAATATAGGCTTTTATTTTATTATTTGATGGTTCAAACCCGAACCGAAACGTCAGCAAGTGATTAGTATTTTTACTTTCTCTTACCTCTATATATATATTAATATATAGAGAGAGAAAGTATTGGTTTCATGTCAAAAATTCGATGTCGAGATTTTGATGGATCTTCACGTTTTGAGGTCCCCTGAATCCAAAAAAGTGGTTTTCGCGACATGGTCTGTCTGTCTGTGTGTGGGTGTGTGGGTGGGTGTGTGTGTGGGTGGGTGTGTGTGTGTGTGTGTTCAATTTTAAGCATGAAGGAATTGAGCTAGGAGGCTGAAATTTTATATTTAAGTTAAACACCCCCCGGGACCGACAAAATAAGCTTTTAATCAAAATCGGCCAAAAAGTACTAGTACTTTACTGATGTACTTTTTCAGTTTTTTTCGATTTTCTCAAAATTCGCTCTAACGATTTTGATTAAAATTCAAAAATCAATTATTTTTTAGATGCTCTTTCAAATGTATATTCTCGTTTTGCCCTCAAAATTGTTTGAAGCACACTTTACTCTTGTACTTCATAGGAAAGATAGGAGAAATAAATGGTTGCCATGGTAACCGAATTTAAGGCCGGTATTCATAATCGAGACTTATTGAACAAGTCAGACTAAAGTAATTGCTTAAGTTAACTTTCGATTCATAGTCACAAACAAGCAATCCTTTGAGTCAGTGCAAACAAGCAGCACCTGGGGGAGACTTGACAAAGTAAAGACTTGTTACCTAGGTCACTAACCCTAACTTATTCGATGTTTTCGTTATTCAGAGTTATTTCTTAAGCCAAGACTAGTTTCAAATAAGTTCGTTCGATTTCATAGTTATTTTTCATGCGGACTAGATAGCAAACAAGTCAGAATTTAACAAGTCAAGTCGAGAGGTGACTTGAGTCTTTGTTTTTGACAGCAGTTGTCAGATTTTAATTTTCAAATTATCATAAAAGTAAAAAATTAAGGTAAGAATTAATTATTAAATTAAATTATTATTAAATAACATTATTATTTATTCAAATTCCACTTGGAATATAATAATTAATAAAAATATATTTTTTTGCAGTTCTATTTTGGAAATTATAGTTTATAAAAAAAGAAGAGCATTATTATATTATTATAAAAGGTAAATGAATACTTTGTTTTAAATAACTATTAATTATTTAAATTTACATTTGGAATATAATCTTTAATAATAACTAAAATATTTATTTTAGATGGACTTGCAGACACAATTATGATTTAAATTTATATTGTGGAAGTGTTTTTTATGATGAACTAAAGTGTTGATAGTTAATAAAATAAAACACGGTAGTTTTTTGGTTGCAGGTCAATTTTCGACTGAACATTCAGTTCAGATGGTTATAAATCATAATCTTCAGGCTTGGAAATCACAATCAAGTTATATTTACTATAATAAATGAATGCTTTCATTTCTTTATAATATAAAAATACATTTTAGTTTTATGATTAACAAAATTTTAAATAAATTAAATTTTCATTGTACATGTAATATTTGTTATTTACCTAAAGAAACCAAAAATCCTTTGTAAAGATATTTAAGAACAATTCTTAGCTTATTTTTTCCAAATGATGTGTCTATATATTTTTTTTTATTAATAAATATATATTTCTATGTATATTAAGGCCTTATTATAGTTTTTAACCTAAAAAGGTTTTTGATTCAGCTGTCCTTGTTTATTTTTTTTTTTTTTTTTAATTTTTATATTTTTTGTAAAATAATTAATTTTTTTTTTTTTTTAATTTTTATATTTTTGTAAAAAAATTAATTATTTTTAATTAAATATTTTAATTTATAGTATTTGTTGAAATTAATTTCAATTTTTATTATGTTGCCTACTTCACAAAACGTCAAATTATTTTTTCACAATAATATAATATTTCTGTAATATTTTATTCTTTGAAATTTTTGACTCGCCATATTAGCCGAAGATTGCCGATTGTATCCGATCGGAGCCGAGAATAGCCGAAGTCGTTGACTTGACGAAGCAATTGGTTTGGCAAACAAGCAATGTTTATTGGAACTCTGACTTCAAAAAGTCTTGCTTGAATAATGTTTATGAAATCATAAGCGAACTAGATCGACTTGTTCAAAAAAGTCTTACTTCATGGAGTCAGACTTAAGCACAAAAACAAGTTTCAATTATGAATACGGCCCTAAATCTTTCTTTTTATTAGATTAAAAATCAATTATTATTTAAACGCCCATTTTTTTTTTTCGGAGAAAACATATCTCTCTCTCTCACAAAACTATCTTCTCTCTTTCTACGCGTTTTAAATTTTTCTACCTTATCTTCGCATTTGACCAATGTTAATTTCCTATGGGGATTTGTATGTTAATTTCGATTCAAAGGGGGTCCCCTTTGGAACTTTTACGCATTTAAAATTTTTTTTTCCAATTCTTATGAAATTTTGTATTTATTTACGATTCTATATTGTGTATAAAATGTCCAAATATGAGATTAAAATTTTGAAAAATAACCATAGTTTATTTCTAGCAATCAACATTTAAAATGCAAGTTTGAAACTAAGGTGCTATGGGAAACTAAATATATCTCGACACAAAAAAATCTGGTGTGACCAGCACAGTGCACAACTTTCTCTTACCGAAGGGTAAGAGAAAGTTGTGTGCTGTGCGCCAGTCACACCAGATTTTTTTATTAAAATCTAATGAAATAAATTTGACTGCATTCTTCTTGAGAAATTATTCCTTATTATTCTGAATACAATACTACAGCTATAATCAAATATTCAATTACTATATTTTATTTTATTTTTCGCCTTGGTAGAAAATTTACACTTTTTCCCCACCAACAATACAAAATTCTACTTTTTTTTTTTTAAACACACACTTTTTTACCATTCACTATCTTACACTATTGGAATACCTGTGGTCAGAACAGCACACAACTTTCTGAACGTCGCGTTTGGTGTAGTAGGAATGCGCGCTACAAACTACACCAAGCCCAAGGGCTATAAACATTTTAGTAGAAAATAAAAGGCCGAGCAGCTATATTTATTTCTTTATTTAAGAACCCACATTTTGTTATAACAACCTCTTGATGTTATGTTTTTATAAACTCCATTGTAGCCATGAAGATGGTCGCATAGTCAACCGAAACGTCGCTGTGGGTTCTTAAATAAATAAAGAAATAAATATAGCTGCTCGGCCTTTTATTTTCTACTACACATTGATTCAGCTATTCGCCTCGCTTACATAAACATTTTATAAAGTTAGAATTTTTACTTTCTCTTACCTCTATATATATTAATATATAGAGAGAAAGTATTGGATTCATATCAAAAATTCGATGTCGAGATTTTGACGGATATACACGTTTTGAAGTCCCCTGAATACAAGGTTTTCGCGACATGGTTTGTCGTATATTTCGACACAAAAAAAATCTGGTGTGACAAGCACAGATCACAACTTTCGATTACCGCAGGGTAAGAGAAAGTTGTGTGCTATACGACCAGTCACACCATATTTTTTTTAAAAAGATCAGGATAAAAAAAAATTCCAAAGAAGTATACTCGTTATTTAAATTAACTTCAAATTATTCTTTGTAAAAATACTAAAGAAATAGGAAATGAAGGATTTGAGGTAAAAAATGTTAAAAATAATTTGTTTCCTTTGTGTAATTTTTATATTTTGATTTTTGATATTTGAAAGTAAAAATGTTGTTTAAAAAATTTTGTTAAAGTTTTAAATGTCTGTTTTACAAAACTCATAACATTTTGTATGTTCTGAATATGAATTTTATTTCCTAGAATGAAAAATTTGTTAATAATGTAAAAATGGTTCTTTGCAGGCCTGATGATGGCAATGAGCCGAAACTGTCTTAACCGGTATGCAGTCGCCAATAAAATCTAAAAATGAAATATTGATTTATTTTGTTATAATTTTCACATTGAACATCAACCGAACAGTAAAATTCCTTATCTTGAAATAAATAAAGAAATAGTGTTCTTGTGAAAGAGAGAAAAGGAAATAGACAGTCATTTAAAAAAATTAATTAACCTTTTTTTTTTTAAATAAATTTTAGTGTTGATAGTAAAGCGTAAAATTCTTGAATTATTTATCTCGTGATATATCTTTACACATCAGAGACACACAAATCATTTTTTTTTTTAATTCAACGGACCTGAATTTATAAAAATAAAATAATTTTTTTACCCCTGTGTTCCAAGAGGAAGATGATTCAACTAAATTGTTTTAAATTGAGGGCCAGGTAAAAGAGAGGGGAGGCCAATCAAACCTTTTCAACTTATTCTATTAATCGTCTTACGCTTATAAATATATTGCCAATTTTACGGTCACCCATCCGAGGTTTAAATTTTTTTTTTTCTCTGACAAAGTCTTGCTCTATTTAATTAGAGTCCCTAAAAGCATCTCTCGCTTTGCGAACAAGAAAATTACAAAGAAGAATTTTTCTTATAAAAATAAAGATATTTAATTTGGCATTTAATCGTGATTATTTACAAATACAATACAATTAGAAACGCAAAGCATTTAACTGCTCAACTTGCTGACGGCAAATTAGTTACCGAAACGTTAATTAAATATCTTTTATTTAATCTTCAATGTTTAATCAAAATTACCTTTTACTCCGAATTTTACTGGGTAAAAATCCGGTCTCTATTTATTATTAGTAGGCTTAGACAATAGATAGTCACTTTATTCATAATCATTAGAAAAACCTCCTCGCTGGAAGGATTTCCGCAAACATTTCACAAATTTCTTTCTGTTCTTTCTTATTTAAGTTTAATAAAAAGAGGATGCAGCCAAATAATAGAGCCTCTATTCAGTAACGAATACTCTTTATTAGGGACGTTTCGGCTGGGATCAACCCTGCCATCTTCAGCCTTCAAAGAGCATATTTATATTTTTCATATATAAATAGAGTTGTCATGATTTAACAATACAAGTTGTTTGCATTATAGGTCCAATGAATGTAATATTTTCTTAAATACCAACAAGTGATAGATAGCATGAAGATTAAGCTTATATTATATTATATATATATATATATATATAATTCGATAATGTCTGTCTGTTACGCTCTATTTAGGCAACTTCCCGTTGAAATTTTATATGCATAAAGAGGACCTTCTCGGGATTACAGGAAAATTATTTTCATCCCGAAATTCCTATAACTTTTTGAGTTATTAATTCTTAAAGTTACGATTTCTCCCATAGGAAATGTATAGAGAAATATTTATGTATTCTTTCCATTTGTGTATTTCATGCATGTAAACAAATCCTCAAGCAGGCACTGAATTGGAATTTTTTTTTTTCTTAAAACACTCACACGCCCACGGGGCTTGGAGTAGTTGGTAGCGTGCCTACCTTCTATACCGAACGTCGCGGGTTCGGACCCCAGGCAGTCCGATAATTTTATTTAAGGCATTTGGATACCAAATGACTTAAATAAAAATGCCTGGACCCCACAATAGATATATTTATTTCAACGGTTATCGTAAAAGTCTTAAATGGCCTAAGTTGCCGAAAAGACCGTGTGAATGTGTGTGTGAATCTGAGTGTGAATGAGAAAAAAAAAAAAAAAAAAAACACTCACACTTTTTACTTCCTCGTATAGAATATAAAGAGAAAGTATTGTAATCGTAAAAAATTAGACTTCGAAATGTTGATGTTTCTCCACGTTTTAGACCTCCCTGAGTCCAAAAATACCATTTTGGGCATTATGTCTGTGTGTGTGTGTGTGAACACGATTCCTTAAAAACCAAAGCATCTAGATGGATGAAATTAGGAGGACACCTGCACGATTTTGTTTTGATTTTTCTTTCCAAAATTTACGAAAAATGTCTTTTTATTCTTTGATTATTTCAAAAACTATTCAGTTTTCGGAAAAATAAGCTTTTAATCAAAATCGGCCACTAGAACTTTACTGAGGTACTTTTTCAGTTTTTTTTTTTTTTTTTCTCAAAATTCGCTTCAACGATTTTGATTAAAATTCATAAATCAATTATTATTTAGATTCTCTTTGAAATGTATTTTGCGATTGAAATCTTATGAAAACTAGTTTACTCTTGTACTTGCTAGGAGAGATAGGAAAAAGGGCTGTTATGTTAACAAAATATAAATATTTTCCCATACTTATAAACTTCTACATCTTGAAATTCGAATGTACCGTACTGTCGGGAACTAAATACATACAAATCTGTTGTGACAAGCACAGAACACAACTTTCGATTACCGAAGGTAAGAGAAAGTTGTGTGCTGTGCGCCAGTCACACCAGATTTTTTAAGAAATTATTTGATTTAGCTTTTATTTTTTTATTTAAAATTCATACTCGTTTGAATGTTGACCAATCAAACATTAATAAAGTAGCTCTATATTAATTAAATGAGCTTTTTTTTTTTTAAATATATTAATGTTGCATATTGATTTTCATTATAGAGATGAATTAAATTTTGTTCATTTTATTTTTGTTATAAATAATTAAAATGCTGAAAAATCCCTTTTTGCAGGGAGAGGAGAATGGGTGCGGGGGAGAGGGGAGGAGGGAGGGGGGAGGGAGTACAGTATGCCTAATTATCAAAGGCTTAAAAATAATTAACGCTAATTATTCTATTGTGTGTGTGTATTTCTAATATTTGAATAAAAGGCCTAAACAGCCTTTCTTTGAAATTTTTTTATTATTTTAATTAAATTTAACAAAAAAAATAAATAAAAATAAATAAATAAATATACCAAGAGAGGTGAATTTTTATTTCTTTTTATTTTGCATAAACACACATACTATAATAGGATGTTTATTTGTGCCTGTCGAAATTTATGCATAATATCCTTTTATTTATTTGGTCTTCATATTCTCTTTAAAAAAATTTGGTGTTGGCTGTGTCTTCTACACAGCCGGTGACTTTTTAACGTGACAACAGTATCCTTACAGTAATGCACCTTTACTGTTCTTTGGTTCGTACCCATCTTGAGTTTAGCTCGCAAGTTTGGTCCCCTTATTTAATTACTCAGAAGAAGGCTATTGAACGAGTGCAAATAAAGTTTTTAAAATCAATTTCATATAGACTTAGAATACCATTCAGTTCCAACAACATCAATATGCTTTAATCTGTCACCAACCTACCTTCTTTGGAATCCTGAAGAATATGTAACGATTTTATGTTTATTTACAAACTTCTAAATAATCATATATTGATTGCTCATTTTTGTTGACTCAACTGAATCTTTATGTTCCTCTTTACAATCATAGATCTCATAATGTATTTTCTGTTGGTCATCTCCCTAGTAATTACCTCCTGCATTCCGGCCTAAATCAACTACAGAGAGTGGTAAATGGCATCACGCGACAGAACCCAGGACTTGATATTTTTGAATCTTCCCTCTTTAATATAAGATCAAACATAATATCGTATCATAGTCAGCCCTGAGGCTGAAGTGTGCACACCGATGTTGAATTGTTAAAGAATTTTTTGTAGATTTTTTGGGCTATGCCCGTATGTAATGTAATAAATAAATAAATAAACGTCTTTTGCTTGACTTCAAACTATTTTTACTTTCTCTTACCTATATTAAAATATATAGAGAGAAAGTATTGTTTGATTTTTGTACTCGTACTTTGTTCTCATTAACAAACATGTTCATACATTTCCATTGTAACAATATACGACTGATGTGGCGAAACTTTTATCCATTAAGAGCGACTTTTTTCTTAAAAAAATGAGGTTTTTCGAGAAATATAATTAATTTTAGAGTTCATTAATCGCGATTTTTTTATATAGTCAATTTGAGTTTTTCTTTCTGCACAAAATGACATCACATTTAGTCTGATCTGATTAGCCGTTCGGAATCTACAGTGGTTTAAACTTGCAAATTAGAATTTACCGCAGCGCGGTAAAATAAAATGATAGGAAAAAAATAATTGGTGAAATCTTTAGCTGAAAAACCACCACTTTTTTGGATTCAGGGGACCTCAAAACGTGTATTTCCATCAAAATCTCGACATCGAATTTTTGTCATGAATCCAATACGTTCTCTCTCTGTATATTAACATATATAGAGGTAAGAGAAAGTAAAAAGTGCTCCAAAGAGGCTCTTATTTTGAATTTTCTACGTTACGTCTTTGAAATATGTAGAGAGTTGAAATGCATAGAAATATTAAATTTCTGCCCAATTGGAAGTGGTTTAGTGGTTCAAACACAGCTTGAAGTTTAGAAAAATCTAATTTTTTTCAGTTTTTACTTTCTCTTACCTATAAGATATGAATATTTTAATATTGAGATGATGGCTGAACTATTAGAAGATATGAGAGGATGGCAGCCAGGAAAGAAATCAGACAAAAAATTCAATCAATTTTTATCTAATTTTATTACGATCGCCGACGTTTCGGACGCAAATCGCGCCCTTCCTCAGGACCTATGATCAATGAGACAAACATATTTGACAAAAGTTTAACAAGAATTTTTTTAAATACATTTCATTACAAAAACTTACAATCGATGGTTAATGAAATACAGATGGACGTATTTTTTTAATTAACAATATATAAACACAATTCACGGGTGTGAGATGCATTGTTTTGTACTGTATATATTTGCTGTTACTCATTGAACCCTTTCGCATTAAATGTATTAACATATCTATTTTTCAATCATATAAAGGCTTTTTGTTCTTAAATTAGAATATTTTAATATACATACAGTATATATATAGAAAAAGTATTGGATTCATGTCAAAAATTCGAAGTCGAGATTTTGATGGATGGTTTTGAGGTCCCCTAAATCCAAAAAAGTGGTTTTCGGTGGACATGGTCTGCGTGTATGTATGTGTGTGTGTGTTCAATTTAAATCATGAAGGAATTGAGCTAGGAGGTTGAAATTTTATATTTAAGTTAGATACCCCTCTAGAGTTTGAAAATGAGCTTTTAAACAAAATCGGCCAAAGAGTACTAGTACTTTACTGATGTACTTTTTCAGTTTTTTTCGATTTTCTCAAAATTCTCTTCAACGATTTTGATTAAAATTCAAAAATCTATTATTTTTTAGATTCTCTTTAAAATGTATATTCTCATTTTGCCATTGAAGACATACATCTGAAAACCACTTTACTCTTGTACTCCATAGAAAAGATAGAAGAAACGGTTGCTATAGTAATAAAATATAAATATTTTCCCATACTTATAAATTTTACATTTTGAAATTCCAATGTACCGTACTGTAAGTACAGAACACAACTTTCGATTACCGAAGATAAGAGAATGTTGTGTGCTGTGTGACCAGTCGCACCAGATTTTTATTATTGTATCTACCCATATAATTAAATCTACTAAAACGTTTAAAATAAAAATATAATTAAAAAAACCTTTTTAAAAAATGCTTTTATTAAAATTGATCTAAAAGGTCAGAAATAATTTCATTGTTCAAATTGTTGAATATTTATTACTTAAAATAAAAGCGTGGGGCGCTTCAAAGTGATTCCGAGGCTCTAAGTATATACAATTCCTTAAACTATCAATGAGCGCCCCAAGCTTTTATTTTAAGTCATAAATATTCTACAATTTGAACAATGAAATTCTTTTTAGTTCAATTTAAATAAAAGCATTTTATTATTGTTCCTTTCTAGTGGCTTTAATAAAAACTACAAAAAAAGCCAGCAGGCAGGTTGTTCTCAGTACCAACTTATACCTCTTGGCTGTTTTTTTTTATTTATTTATTTATTTATTTATTTATTTAAGGCAGCAGCAATAAAGCTGATAATCCCATTTTGTACAGGTTGTATTTTTTTACATTCAAAACATTACAATACATTTTATTTTATTACTCCTCTCCTTACATCAACCCCAATACTCAATTTTAATAATTTAGGAATAATTTAGATACAGTGACATAGATTTCTTATTAATATCAATTTTGTTTTAATTTAGTCTATTTTTGAAAACATTTTTCCAAGAAAATTTTTGTTCTAAAGCAAATGGGATAAAAAGCTTTTGATTGAAGCAGTCAGAGGCAAATGGGTGTAAAAACCCAAAAATAATACTTTAGAGAAAACAGGCCTTAAAGTTTAGATTAAATTTAAAATTCTGATCAACACTAATAACATTATTGATTCAACTTTTTAATTGTTAATGAACTCATACGGAGATTATCAAACAGAATTTTTTTTTTTTTAAATAACTTGTAGTTACATGCCTTTGTTAATGAATATTAATTGAATTTATTTATAATAGCATAAAATAAAAGTTTAAATATTTTTGTGAAACATTAATGGAAAATTTTTTTTTAAGCGAAAGGGACAAAAGATTTTTAATTTTATTAGTCTTTTCGGCATTTTAGTTCATATCGCCTGCTGAGTTGCATTAGTCGGAAAATTTAATTTTTGATTTAAGTCCACCAAACGTTGTTTTTTTTTTTTTTTTTTTTTTTTTAAAACATTCACACTTTTTTTCTCATTCACACTCACACTCACACACACATTCACACAGTCTTTTCGGCAACTCAGGCCATTTAAGACTTTAGACGATAACCGTTATTATATAAATATACATATAGGGGTCCAGGCATTCTTATTTAAGCCATTTGGTATCCAATTGGCTTAAATAAAATAATCGGACTGCCTGGGGTCCGAACCCGCGACGTTTGGTATACGAGGTTAGCACGCTAACCTCTACGCCATGCCCCGAGGGCCACCAAACGTTGTTAAAAAGTCTTCTTTTTTGAGTGCCAAAGTGGAGAAAATATTGAAATGTAATTATTATTAAAGGAATTTTTAATTATAAAATTGAATTTTATTTATTAAAAATATAAATAGGCCTACTGTACAACTTTTCGACTGCTTATTCTGCAGCCGTTATCATGTAGTGTGTAGTACTTTTTTTTTTTTTTTTTTTCTTTAAGGTCCTTCTCGGCATCTAAGGCCATTTAGACCCCATCCCTATTTATTTCAAATGATTTGTAGTCAAATCAAATGAAATAAATTTTTCTCGCTTGGGATGGGAAGCGAACCTGGGACTCCGGTGCGAGAAGCTAATGTCTTCTCACTGAGCCACGGCTCCCGGGCGGTGTGTAGTACTTGCTCCGACTCAAGGGAAACTAATCGTCACGACCGTTACGTGGCCTTTTTATATACATCGACGTCAGCGCTATCTGCAGGCATTCCTATGAAGTTAGATTCAAATTTTCGCGCCATTTACATTCATTCCGATGAAGTTAGTCACAATCATTAAAGCACATAAAAAGCATGATGTTTTATTTATTTTTTTTAAAGTGAAACTTTTATTATATCGGTACGAATTTTTTGGTTCTTCTATCAGCATGTCGCGTTGTAACGAGGTGACGTAAAAAGCCATGACGCTACAACCCATGACGTCACAATCCGTGACGACAAAAATAAGAAAGTTTTTTTTTTTTTTTTTTTTTATTTTGTCGGCTGTTAGGTTGCCCCATTCAGCCCTAGAAGTATATATACAAAATTATTTATACAAAAGTAAATCTTTCACAGTTATTGTCTTTAAAAAATTACATGCATACCAAAACCTCTACAATAGAATACAAAAACAATACAATAATAGCAATAGCATTCAAAAACAAAAAAAAAAAACATTATACATACATAACAAACCAACCCAATGCTTTCCGTTAAATACAAAAACAATACAATATTAGCAATAGCATTCACAAATGATACAATATTAACAAAAAATACAAAAAAATACAAAAACAAAACAAAATTAGCAATAGCATTCACAAATGATACAATATTAAGAAAGAAATACAAAAACAATACAAAATTAGCAATAGCAAATAAGAAAGTTGAAATTTAATATATATAACGAATTATAAAAAAAATTATTGTGAGATTTAATAATTCAATTTTTAAATTGATAAAATATTTTAAATAATTTAAAATATTCAAATCTTCAATCTATATATACTGTATATATATAATCCAGGGGGGGGGGGGCGAAGCCCTCCTGGCTAGACGTGCCGCCCGCCGAAGGCGGGCGGCGCGGCTAATTACTAAATAAATATTGTTCACAGTTTTTAATATGCCACTATTGATTTCCCATTTTCCAATTATTAAGTTACGATTAAAAACGCGATTTTAATACCCTTAATTGAATAATTTTCTCAAAACTTTCAGTTAAACGCCTACGATCCAAAAAAAGTTTCACTTGCATCGTGGTTTCATAAAACCACACAATGATTTTTTATTTTTAAACACTCACATTTTTTTCTCATTCACACTCACACACACATTCACACAGTCTTTTCAGCAACTTAGGCTATTTAAGACTTTGATGATAACCGTTATTATTTATAATATCTATTTGGAGTCCAGGCGGATCCAGATCCATTTCTATTTAAGCTATTTGGTATCCATGTTTTTTTGTATTTGCTTGATAACAAAAAAAATAATTACGATAATTAAGATAAGTCATTAAAAAAACTATAGCTCGATGTCCCAATAATCTCTTATGAATTTAGTTCATTTAAATAAAAACCGCATTGAAAAGTTCCTTATAAATTATAATAGTCTAGTTTTTTTTTTTAAGTACGTTTAGACGTCGCTCCTGAACCCCCTTAACAAGAAAAGAGGGAGTAGACAGTCAGGAGCCTTTACAAAATTCCGTGCTCCAGCACAACTTAACAATGAACACCTTGCTTGTTTCTTGTCAACCTAAATCTTACATGTTAGATAATCGTGGATGTTCCAAAAAGTGAGTACTATTGTTATTCACTAAAATAAAAATATTTCATCAAAAGATCGGCTTAACAAAAAAAAAAAATAAATAAATTCAATACAAATGCGGGTGGGAGGGGCTATAAAGGGCAGAGAGGTAAATGTATTATTCATTAACCAAAAGTTAATTAGATGATAAAATCACAGCACAAACTGTGCGTTATTCATACACAGAGAGAGAGGAGGGAGGGGGGAGGGGAGGAGTTCAAATGATTTTCAAATTTAATTACTCTTCAGAAATATTCCAGGTTTAAAATTAGGATTCTTTTTTTTTTTTGTACATTTATTAATTCTTATTATGAACACATTCCTAATTTTTGTTCAAAAATAAAATGTCGGGGAAATTAAATTTGAGATCTATAGGCCTATATTTGAATAAAATATACCTCGATTCGGACTTGACTAGTCATAAATATATTTGACAAATTGTTCAAGTATTAAAAAAAGCTATTGATATAGAATGTGGCTGTGAATGTGATGTCAAGGAAAGCAGCCTCTATTGATTAAATAAATTCTTCTAAACAAGACTTTTCGGCCATCTTCAGTTGATTAAAGGTTTTTTTTTTGTTAATAGAATTGTTAAACTAGTACTGGTCATAAATTTGCCTCAAACTATTAACATCCACCATATTTCACCGGTATACTGTATATTTACATTGCAATCACGCATAGGCAATGGGTCGTTTTGATAACTTACCTACCCCAACATTAAAATAGCCTCCCTATGGGGAAATACATGGTGTGTGTCCTTCAGCTATTTTAATGCTGAAGGACACACACCATGTATTTCCCCATAGGGAGGCTATTTTAATGTTGGGGTAGGTAAGTTATCAAAACGACCCATTGTAAAATGTTTGGCTTATGGACTGTACACATTTAACAACTCTATTACCAAAAAGAGTCTTGACCAACTGAAGATGGCTTAATAAATTTGGTCGAAACATATTGTATAGAGTAGTTTATTATTATTATTATTTGATTCAAAAAATATATTTTTTTAATTCTTTTTGTCTCTTTTGTTCTAGAAACGACTTACTGGTACTGCAAAACAACCTCCTTTTTGAGTGAGTAGAATATTCAATTTGTTCAGGTATTTCGGTATAAGTTGAAATGAAGAAAGCCGCCTTAAGGGACCCCCTCTAAAAAACGAGAATTTGATTTAAAATTAATTATGCACAAAAATATAATTAACATGAGTCTTTTTTAGTGACAACAAAATAATAATGTTTATTTTACTAGCCGATGCGGCCCGACTTCGGCGGGCTTCGCGCCTAGCCCGGGAACCTCGCCTTTTCTTCTTTTTTTTTTAACACTCACACTTTTTTCTCATCAGTCTCACACTCACACTCAGGCACACATTCACAAAATCTTTTCGGCAACTCAGGCCATATAAGACTTTGACGATAACCATTAATAATTGGGGATCCAGGCATTCTTATTTAAGACATTTGGTATCCAAATGGCTTAAATAAAATCATCGGACTGCCTGGGGTCCGAACCCGCGACTCTTGGTATCCGAGGCTAACACACTAACCCCTACGCCAAGCCCGAGGGCCCTTTTCTTCTTAATTACAATTACTAGTACTTAACTTATGTACTTTTTTAGTTTTTTTTAGATTTTATCAAAATAAGGTCTAACGATTTTTGTTTAAATTCAAAAATCAATTATTTTTTAGAAGCTCTTATGTATATTCTCATTTCGCTTTCAAAATTTTTTGAAGCTCTTGTACTTCATAGGACCAGTCACATCAGACTTTTTTTTATTTATATCCAAATTTAAAAAATCTGATGTGCCTGGTCTCACAACTTTCTCTTACTTTTTTTTTTTTTTTTTTTTTTTTTTTTTTTTATTCTGCCCTTTTGGCTTACCGCCATTGGGCTAAAAGTCGTTACAAAATTATTATATATATTAATATATTTTTACAAAATTTGTATAACAAAAAAGAAAAAAAAAAAAAATTAAATACAATAATACAACAATATAAGTACAATAAAAACCTATTACAAAAATATATAGTTTACAAAAAAAAAAAAAAAAAAAAAAAAAAACACTACCTATAAAAATTATAGTCTAGAAAAAACATTATATAAAAACGAACATTGTTAGTAAATAACACTGTACAAACACAATAACTATCAAGAACATTATATAAGAAAAGTATTTAAGAAGAACATCCTAAAAGAACATAATAGTCACAAATATGGTATAAACAAAATAGATATATATAAAAAAAAAATGATTCTAAAGATAAATATGTATCAAGAATGAGTGAGCTATTATATGGCTATTTTTGAGGCTTTAATGTAACTGTCTAATTGAAGGAGTGATTCGGCGTCTGGTTTCTTTAGGAATCTGTTGAATGATGTTGGATCCCGGAAATGTGGAATTACCTTGAGCTGTAGTCGTACTTTCTCTTACCTTCGCTAATTGTGCTTTTTACGCCAGATTTTTTGTGTCGTCATATATTTAGTTTTTTTTTTTTTTTTTTTTAGTTTAATTTTCAAGATGTAGAATTTAAAAACAGAAAAATATTTATTTATTAACATGGACTCAGGGGATGAAAAGACATTTCGACAGTATCAGCTTTTTTTTGTTGCGATTACATCAAGTTGATCAACCAATCGTTCGATTAGTCGATAAAGTTAAAAATGAATTGAAAAAAAAGAAGCGATGCCCGCCCGTCCAATCGTTTATTTGCCCTTTGCTTCTTTCCTCCCCCTCAGGGTTTTATGGTAAAATTGCAAGTTGCGTTGACAACTCTCACGTGTTGTTTAATTCTCTTTACATGTAATTTCCACACACACAATCCGTTTGTATAAATCTAAAAAAAAAATAACTATCACAACCAGATAAATGAAATCTGTTTCAGAGACATGAAATTTAATATCGATTAACAATAAGAGAGGAATTTGAAATCTCTCTCTTCTCACTCGTGGGTATATGAAATTGAATTTTCATCATTTAGATATTAAATTTGTGTGTATTATATTAATTATTTATTCGCCCTGTGCGACGACGTTCTTTGAAAATCCAATATTTAATAAACATATTGCATTAAAGAGAAAGGAAAGAGAATGAGGAATCCAAATCCTCTCTTTCTCTTTCTTTTAAGTGAGACAAACAACAAATAAATCTCTCTCTCTGTATTTAATTAAATTATTAAGCTTCAAATGAGATAGAAATTTATTTTTAATCTTTTTTTTATGATTATTAAAAAACGGTGGTGACGAGAGTTCAAATAATAAAAGAGAGGGGCCTAAACTCTCCTCTCTGAGAGTGGGACGCTCCAGTCTTGTAGTTTTGTACAAACTTAAATTTTGATCTATTAATTCCAACCCAGGAGAGATATAGGTTTCGCTTCTCGCTTCCTATTCCCAAGAAATGAAAACTTTTAGAAATTATAATGAATACAAATTATTATTATAAGAGGGTAAAAATGAGAGATGCAGCTAAGGTTATTTCTTTATTTGGTTAATTCACACAGCTGAAGTTTCGGTTCCGTGTTTGAATTATCCTCAGAGCTGGCGAAAAGTCATTATGAAAGTGTCATAGTGGATTTTATACATTGTTGAACAATTCTTATGTAATAAATATATACACAGTGTGAGACGACCAGGTACTCTTATTAATATAAAATCTCAGCTATAAATTATTTATGTAATTATTATTATATGAATTTTAAATTATATACCACATTTTTGTATTAATTACATTATTTATTAAAAATACAAATACCCCCCCTCCCTTAGCCGAGACGGCTAAAGTTGACAAATGTCAATAATGATAGCGACGGGGCGCGGGTTCGGACCCCAGGCAGTCCGATGAATTTATTTAAATCATTTGGATATCAAATGGTATAAATAAATATGCCTGGAATCCCTAAAATTTCGTTTATAAATAATTATGTATCGTTTAAAGTCTATATGACCTAAGATGCCGAAAAGACTAAAAACAAAAATATAAATACTGTACAACTGACTGCTTGTTCTGTGCACTTGCTCCAACTCAAGTGAACTGGATACCAATTGTTTAGGAAATTAAAGATGGGTCTAAATGGCCTCAGATGCCGATAAACTCTTTTTTTTTTAATTTTCCCTTTCGGTTTGTTTGGCCATTTAGGGGTTTACAGTATATATTATAGTTTAGTATATTATATTATTAGAATATATGTATGATAGCGATCTTGACGTTCTTTCCGAGTTTCCCCCGGAGTTGGCATCATTTAACAACAACAATCTCAGTTAAGTTGATATTCAAAGACAAAAAAAAAAAATAAAATAAAACTTTCATTTTGTATTGGATTTGATTACAAATCCATATAAATAGTATCGTAAATAAATATTATTATTTGTAAGACCATGCAACTTTAGATACTGAAAAGAAAAATATCTACGCGATGCTCTTTGAAAAAGTATTGTTTAAGTATAGGCCTATTTAAATCATTTGGATATCAAATATAAATATAAGTAGGCCGAAAACCACTTTTTCGGACTCAGGAAAGGTCAAAACGTAAAAGTAATCTACTAATACTAATTTTTATTACTCTTTTTGGCTACTGGGCTTGAAATTTATTTAAATGAATTTAAAATACATACATAGTTTTGATGGCTACCCGGGGACGTTGCACACCGCAACAATTATGTGGTGGCTATTGCTCTTCTCTGTTGACAGACTCCCCGGATAATAATACTACTGTAATTAAAATTTAATTTTAAACAAACATTGAATGTAAGATTTAAATAAATATATCAATTAAATTTAATTATTACTAATTAAATTAAATAATTAAGGATCTCACAAGTCAATCGGTCAGATTGACTTACGTCAGAGATACGACTTTCCTCTCTCCTGAGAGACCCCGGGGAGGGGGCAAGGTTTAACCCCGACCAAATACTTTCTCTCTATATATATTTCATATCTAGAAGTAAGAGAAAGTGAAAAAAATTACAAATGTCATTAAAAGGCAAAACAGACCTCTTTTGAAAATTTCTATAGTCATGTGTCCGTTTATGAAGATTTTTTTTTTGGAAAATTCTCTTTTTAAGGTCATTGTGTCAGTATTTGTTCAATGCACATGTGGTTATGTGATAATTCACGAATGTAAAGAAGAGGGCGAAAAAAACAAAAGAAAAATTGCATGCAGCATTGGGGAGGAGCGATTAATATTCATACAGGCAATCAAAAAATAAAAATAAACCTTCAATGTTTTATATTAACTTACTAATGAAAAAAAAAAAAATTTTTACTAATTTTAGGACTATTAGTGAAGTCCTATTGGTTGATATCGATTAAGCTATGATTATAGTTAGGTTAATTTTTTTTTTTTTTTACTTTCTTTAGAGGTTGGCGCTCTGAAAGAAATCTATATTCTGCTCCAAATCACACAGAGTTTTGTCTATATTTATCCATTTTTATGTTCAAACTGGCTTAGAGAGAAAGAGAGAGAATTTTTTTTTTCTAAAGGGAACATTTTATTTAAGAATAAAATTCAGGTATAACTCACACAATTTAATAGACAATTTCTTGCTCTTTTAAATCATATCTATTTTACAGATCTCAATATTTTTACATTCAAAGGAAATTAGGACCAATAGTTTCAAAAAGTTTTTTTTTATTGTCGGGCTTACATTCCTCATTACAATATTTTATAATACAAAAACATGATACAAAAAAAAAAAAAAAAAAAAAATACTCTGGACCATATAACCTAGTGTCTTTTTAGTATTAAATAATATTCCTTGTATTATTATAAACTCCATTGTAGCCATGAAGATGGTCGCATAGTCGACCGAAACGTCGCTGTGGGTTCTCAAATAAAGAAATTATCATAGCTGCTCGACCTTTTATTTTCTACTACATATTGATTCAGCTATTCGCCTCGCTAACATTCCTTATATTGTTACTAACATATTACTGTTTATTCTTATTTAGACTATATATTTTTACTTTCTCTTACCTATGTATATATGTAATATATATATAGAGAGAAAGTATTGGTTTCATGTCAAAAATTCGATGTCGAGATTTTGATGGATCTTCACGTTTTGAGGTCCCCTGAATCCAAAAAAGTGGTTTTCGCGACATGGTCTGTCTGTGGGTGGGTGGGTGGGTGGGTGTGTGGGTGTGTCTGTGTTCAATTTTAAGCATGAAGGAATTGAGCTAGGAGGTTGAAATTTTATATTTAAGTTAAACATCCCCCGGGACCGACAAAATAAGCTTTTAATCAAAATCGGCCAAAGAGTACTAGTACTTTACTGATGTACTTTTTCAGTTTTTTTCGATTTTCTCAAAATTCGCTCTAACGATTTTGATTAAAATTCAAAAATCAATTATTTTTGAGATGCTCTTTCAAATGTATATTCTCGTTTTGCCCTCAAAATTGTTTGAAGCACACTTTACTCTTGTGCTTCATAGGAAAGATAGGAGAAATGGTTGCCATGGTAACAAAATATAAATATTTTCCCATACTTATAAATTTTACATCTGAATTCAAATATTCCCTACTGCCGGGAACTAAATACATGTCGACACAAAAAATCTGGTGTGACAAGCACAGAACACAACTTTCGATTACCGAAGGTAAGAGAAAGTTGTGTGCTGTGCGCCAGTCACACCAGATTTTTTTTCTAATCAATCTTTTAAGATAAAATAATATTTTGTAAGATGGATTTGTTTTGGATTGGGTACAGGCATTTGTTAATATACAGTATAATAATGAAAATAAATAATACGGAAGACTTTCTATTCTACTTTGCATTGCACTGTAAAATTTGAGTTTTCTTCTCTTTAGATATATGGACCAATGAATTGAAAGGTGGAAGGGAAGTTGATATTTCAGATGAGAAGGAAAATTGACCTTTGGAATAGGAATGAGGCTATTGATCTCGCGTATACTAAGCGATAAAATTAATTCTTTCGCCAAGGGATGTGGATTCGAATCTGATATAAATAAATAAATAAATAATATAGGCCATAACATGGCCGGAACTAGGAGATTTTTTAGGGAGGGCAAAATTTAATTTGCCGCCCCCCCCCCCCCGTAAAGTTTTTTATACAAAATTCATATCATTTTACTTTTTTTTTTTTTTTAGTAAACATTTCTTTAATTGCCTTCCCCTGATATCTGCCGCCCGGGGCACATGCCCCCACTGCCACCTCTAGATCTGGCCCTGGGCCATAATGCGGTATATAGCCCTAGTCTATATGAATATTCATAAGACGATAGAAAAATCTTGCGTGACTGGTACTCTAACCGAAAGTTGTGTTCTGTGTTTGTCACACCAGATTTTTTGTGTCGACATATATAATGTTTATATTCCGGTACATTCGAATTTCATGGTGTAAAATTTATATGTGAAAATATTTATATTTTGTTAACATGGCAACCATTTCTCCTATCTTTTCTATGGAGTACAAGTGATCTTCAGAAGATTTCAATGGCAAAATGAGAATATACATTTTAAAGGGAATCTAACAACTAATAGATTTTTGAATTTTAATCAAAATCTTTAGAGCGAATTTTGAGAAAATCGAAAAAAAAAAAACTGATCATCAGTAAAGTATTACTACTCTTTGGTCGACTTCATCGATTTTGATTAAAATAAAAAATCAATTGTTTATTAGATTCTCTTTAAAATGTATATTCTCATTGAAATCTTCTGAAGACTACTTTACTCTTGTACTTCATAGGAAAGATAGGAGAAATGGTCGACATGTTAACAAAATATAAATATTTTCACATATAAATTTTACACCATGAAATTTGATTGTACCGTACTGTCAGAAACTAAATATTATATATGTCGACACAAAAAAATCTGGTGTGACAAGCACAGAACACAACTTTCGTTTACTGAGGGTAAGAGGAAGTTGTGTGCTGTGCGACCACTCACACCAGATTTTTTATGCTTGGAACTGAACCATCCATATGGAATTTTAGGCCCTTAACCCTTATTTATTTTTTTATTTTTTTTAAGGTCTTTTTCGGCATCTAAGGCCATTTAGACCCCATCCCTATTTATTTCAAATGATTTGTAGTCAAATCAAATGAAATAAATTTTCCTCGCTTGGGACGGGAAGCGAACCCGGGACTCCGGTGCGAGAAGCTAATTAATGTCTTCTCACTGAGCCACGGCCCCCGGGCTATATCCCTTATTATATATTTACATCTTCGAACCCACTTTTCTTAGTTTTTTTAAAGTTTTTACTAAAAAAACGTCAATACTTTTAATATCTTGATAGAAGGGTAGGTTCATAATCATATCGTTCTCTAACTAAAAAAAAAAAAAAATCTGTATTTTTATCATCCCTCTTAAATAGAGCAGACGGACAGACAATTCAAACTTGGATAAAATTGAGAGAAGAGAATTTGTTGACGGGCACGAAGGGATCACCTTAACTTAGTTGCGAGAGAGAGAGAGAGAGAGAGAGAGAGTTAAATAGAAGGAAGGGGACGGAAGAGAGAGAAAGGGAAATAGCAAGGGCACCTGGGCTCTCAAAATACTGCCCTTTACACCCCTGAACAGGTTTCGGGTCAGAGGCCACTCACACACACACACACACACACACACACGCACACACACACTCATAAAACACGTTTAAATAAATAAATAAATTAAAATTAGATGAATGGCCTTTTAATTTTTGGAATTTTTGAATTTATTTTTGTTTAAGTTGACGGTAAAATCCATTTCTCAATTAAGATTTTTAATAGCAAATTTACTGTACATTCTTTTATTAATAGTTAAATTCTAGTCTTGATTTTATATTTAAAACAGAAAACTAGACAAGAGTATTATATCTTCGAGATTTACTTGTCGGTATTTGAAGCAGATGGTACGCTGTAGGGGGTAATAAAAGACAAATTTTTAGTTTTGGGGAAACTTAATTATGGCCGACCAATGTGTGCAACAGTAATTGGTTTCGGTTTCAAAAGAAACCATTTTCAAGGCCTGAAAATGAAAAATCTGGTGTGACTGCTCGCACAGCACACAACTTTCTCTTACCTTCGGTAAAAGAAAGTTGTGTTCTGTGCTTGTCACACCAGATTTTTCGTTTTATTTATATTTTTCGTGTGGACATATATTTAGTTCCCGACAGTACGGAACATTTGAATTCAGATGTAAAATTTATAAGTATGGGAAAATATTTATATTTTGTTACCATAGTAAACATTTCTCCTATCTTTTCTATGAAATACAAGAGTAAAGTGGTCTTCAGAAGATTTCAATCGCAAAATGAGAATATACATTTTAAAGAGCATCTAACAAATAATTGATTTATGCATTTTAAAAAAAAATCGTTGGAGCAAATTTTGAGAAAATCGAAAAAAACTGAAAAAGTACATCAGTAGAGTACTAGTACTTTTTGGCCGATTTTGTTCAAAAGCTTCGTGTCACGTCCCAGGGGGGTGCCTAACTTAAATATAAAATTTCAACCTTCTAGCTCTTTTCGTTATTGAGATATTTTGTTCACAGACAGACACACAGACACACAGACACACGGACACACAGACACACAGACAGACAGACCATGTCGCGAAAACCACTTTTTTGGATTCAGGGGACCTCAAAACGTGAAGATCCATCAAAATCTCGACATCGAATTTTTGACATGAATCCAATACTTTCTCTCTATATATTTCATATATAGGGTAAGAGAAAGTAAAAATATAATTCGTTGTTACATATCGCAAAATCACAAAAGATAGACAGAATTTCACACAAAGTATTGACATTAGATTATTGGAAAAACAACATATTAAAACCAATTACTGTTGCACACATTGGTCGGCCATAATTAAGTTTCCCCATTAAAAGCCAAACCTAAAAATCTGGTGTGACTGGCGCACAGCTCACAACTTTCTCTTACCCTTTGGTAATTTTTTGTGTCGAGATATATTTAGTTGCTCTTAGCACTTTAGTTCCAAACTTGAGCACGTGATGATTCATAGATGGCGCTGAGCTACAAATGCTTCCACATCAGTAAAGTGTACTTCAAACAATTTTCGCAAAAAATTTCACTGATATACTTTTTAAAGAGCATCTAAAAAATAGTTCATTTATCAATTTTAAACAAAATCGCTGCAGCGAATTATGAGAAAATCGCAAAAAATTTAAAAAGTACATAAGTAAAGTGTACTTCAAACGATTTCCACAATAATTTCACTGATATACTGATATATTTT
Organism: Euborellia annulipes; assembly: GCA_023213315.1. Lineage (NCBI taxonomy): Eukaryota > Metazoa > Arthropoda > Insecta > Dermaptera > Anisolabididae > Euborellia > Euborellia annulipes. The sequence continues at coordinate 60,914 of JAKCPI010017408.1, forward strand.
TTAAAGAGCATCTAAAAAATAGATCATTTATCAATTTTAAACAAAATCCTTCTAGCGAATTTTGAGAAAATCGAAAAAAACTAAAAAAGTACATCAGTAAAGTACTAGTAATTTTTGGCCGATTTTGTTTAAAAGCTTATTTACACGAGTTCGGATAGAGCCTAACTTAAATATAAAATTTCAACATACTAGCTCATTTCCTTCATGGTCAAAAATGCCCACACACACAGACCAATTTGCGGGACCAATTTTTTTGTACTCAGGGGACCTAAAAACATGTATATCCATCAAAATCTCGGCATCGAATTTTTTGACATGATCGCAATACTTTCTATATAGGTATATTTCATATATAGGGTAAGAGAAAGTAAAAATATGTCTTTTATTACCCCCTTCAGCGTTGATTTTATATGTATCTAAAAGATTATGAAAATAAGAGTCGCAACAGCCAAGGAAATTAAATAAAAAAACTTTTATTCAATTAATTAATCCTCAGCGTTTCGGTCGTCAATCACGACCTTCATCATTGAATGTAAGAAGTCAATATACAGGTTTATACGCGGCTCCAATCTCATACTCACAAAATTTCAATTTTTTTTTTTTGAAACTCTCTCAGGGGGTGATATCTAATGAATTACAGCCCCGAGTTTAGGCTAGCACCTTTTTCACTCCTTTGATCCCTCTTCTCCGGGGTTAGACGGGGTCACTATTAGTTTTCTCTCCAGCAATAGTTCATTGAATTTGTCAAGAATACTTTGAAATAGAATTTTTTTTTTTTTTTGCACCAATACACACGCATGACATATATATATTTCATATTTGAAGGACATATGACTATATTCTAAAATAAAATAAAAAAATATATACCCTAAATGAAATGCTTGATTTTTCATATGAAACATAAACGCCCCCTCCAGCGGGGGTGGGGGGGTTGGTTATTACAAAAAAAAAAGTTATTATAATTATATAGATTTCAAAAGGCCGGAAATTAATTTCACCTCATTCCACTTGGCTTTGCCCCTAAAAACATGATCAAAAGCCTGATTTTACATTCTAAACGCAGATCAAATCGAACAAAGCATCAAAGAATTGAAAATTCACCCGAGTCCCGATTATTCCGAAAGGGTACGGGGGGAGCAAAACATCAACAACAACAACAACAACAACAACAACAACAACAACAACATCATAATCATATATCTAATTCAAAAAATCAAGTAATATTATTATTAGTAGAAATTTTTTTTATTGAAATTTGTACAAGGTTATTGTTTTTCTTTTTGTACAGTTTAATAAATAAAATTATCAAAGTAACAAAAGAAGAGTTTTGTATTGAGTTAATTTTAGAGTAAACTTTTATGAGGTTTATTATCATATAAAATGGAACATTTCATTTATACATACTGTTTAGCTATATACGTATATATATACGTAATATGTACATTTATGTACGTGTATAGTTTAAAATTTATCCAATAAACTCGTTTTCTCATGATAAAACACGCACTCACACATATAAAATTTGTTTAATGAATGAATTATTTTAGAAACAAATTGAAAATAAAAGGAAATCTGTTCAATTACTTTTTAATTTCTCTTACCTCTGTAAAAAGAGAGAAAGTATTGGATTCATGTCAATAATTCGATGTCGAGATTTTGACGGATATACACGTTTTGAGGTCCCCTGAATCCAAAAAAGTGGTTTTCGGCACATGGTCTGTCTGTCTGTGTGTGTGTGGGTGCTCAATTTTAAGTATAGCCCTCGGGGTTTGGTGTAGAGGATAGCGTGCTAATCTCGTATACCAAAAGTCGCGGGTTCGGACCCCAGGCAGTCCGGTGATTTTATTTAAGCCATTTGGATACCAAATGGCTTAAATAAGAATGCCTAGACCCCTATTATGTGTATGTTATCAATAACGGATATTGTAAAAAGTCTTATATGGCCTAAGTTGCCGAAAGGACTGTGTGAATGTGTCTGTGAGTGTGAGTGTTTAAAAAAAAAAAAAAAAAAAATTTAAGTATGAAAAAATTAAGCTAGGAAGTTGAAATTTTATATTTAAGTTAGGCAGCCCCCAGGAGCGTGACACGAAGCTTTTGAACAAAATCGGCCCAAAAGTACTAGTACTTTACTGATGCACTTTTTCAGATTTTTTCGATTTTCTCTAAATTCGCTCCAACGATTTTGATTAAAATTAAAAAAATCAATTATTTTTTAGATGCTCTTTCAAATGTATATTCTCATTTTGCCATTGAAATCTTCTGAAGACCACTTTACTCTTGTACTCCATAGAAAAGATAGAAGAAACGGTTGCTATAGTAATAAAATATAAATATTTTCCCATACTTATAAATTTTACATCTGAATTCAATTATTCCGTACTGTCTGGAACCAAATGGACCGTTTATTTTGAAAGTGGTGTAAGTCCATTTTCTATTGTTTCGAGAAAATGAAAGGTTAACATATCTGTTTATTAAGAAATCTATTTACTGACCAATTTTCAAATGTACAAAACATGGGAATTTTTTAAGAAATTTACCACTAGTAGTTATACATAGAAAATTTACATTAATTTAAGCATAAATTATGTGATATCTCATTTTTTTTTTTAAATGGACTTACACCACTTTCAAAATAAACGGTCCAAATATATGTAGACACAAAAAATCTGGTTTTGGTTGTTTCTCTCACCGGTAGGGTGCACTGCTAGCGCGGATTTTTTTGACTGATACAGATAGTACATATCAGGTATTTTCATTTACAATAGAAGGGCTTTGCTCCCTGTGGTCCCGTTAGTAGCTGAAAGAGGTGTTAAGATGCCCTTAAAAAACAAAAAGAAAAAGAATTTATGGCTCTAACCCTCATAATTTCTGAGATAATTTGGCCATGCAGGTTTTAGAAGATCCCATCTGGTTGGGGTGGCGATGCTGATTTTTAGCCCTTCTGTCTAGACGCCAAGGTGGCTAGTAAAATTTTTGGCTATATTACTTTGTATTGAATGTCTTAAGGTGCGCGTCTCGGGGTGCTAATTTTGGGAGATTCCAGAGGCCACAATTTTGAAGCTATCGACCTCAAATCTTTTTTAAATTAAAGCTATTTAAAATATCTACAACTTATAGAAGCTCTTTTTTTGATTTTCGAAAAAATAATTTTTTTTTTTAGATTAATCGCATTAAATAAAAGATATTTTAAAAAAATCCGCGCTCTATATCTTATAGATAATTAAATTAGTAATGATTGTGTTAAAAAATAATTAATTTTTTACCCTTAATTAATTAGCTGGAAACTTTCAAATGAAATGGAATAAATCCCTTGTATTCCTATGGGAAAAACTAACGCCATCTCTTGCCGCCTAGAGTAACTCGGTAGTCAATCATCTTCTAACGGCTTTTCGAGACGCGCACCTTAATATAAATTTTAATATTATTTTAATAATAAGCAAAAAATTCCTTTTTAAGGATTAATTTTTTCCGCGAAAAGCCAATTTTTAATTTCACTTTTCATTTTCTTATTAATTATATTTACAAATATATACAAAACTCTGCAGCTACACTACGTATATGAATTTAAATAAAATTAAAGGAATGAGAGGGAAAATTATTTCAAAAAAAAAAAAAAAAAATTTAATAAATAAAACATTTTCAAAGTGGAACAGTTTTATTATTAGATATATAGATATACAATGTTTATGAAAAAAAAAGGGAGAAGAGGAGGAACCTGTTCTGCTCTTTGAAGAGAGAGAGAAAGAGAGGGGCGGGGAGGGGATGCAATGCAATGCGGAATGGAGCAGTCGTCTCTCATTACCTGTGGACCCAAATATTCTCTCTCTCTCTCTCTCTCTCTCTCTCTCTCTCTGGCCCGAGGAAAACGTTTGCAAATGCTAATACCATCCCCCACTCAAAGCAACAAATAATTCAATTTAGCAAGAAATTAATAAGATATCTCCCGTTTAATCTGATATTATGACATGTAAGTAGAGAGAGATATTAAAATATTTGTAATATAGTAAACGATATTGTCTTCATTATACACTCAAGAGAAAAAAATCTGGCGTGACTGGTCGCACAGCGCACAACTTTCTCTTACCTTTGGCAATTGAAAGTTATGTTCAGTTCTTGTCATAACAGATTTTTTGTGTCAATTTCCGTGGATATATTAGAATTCAAGATGTAAAATTTATAAGTTTGTAAAAATATTTAAATTTTGTTACCATGGCAACGATTTCTCCTATCTTTTCTATGGAGTACAAGAGTAAAGTGGTCTTCAGAAGATTTCAGTGACAAAATGAGAATATACATTTTGAAGAGAATCTAAAAAATAATTGATTTTTTGAATTAAAAAAAAATCGTTGGAGTGAATTTTGAGAAAATCGAAAAAAAAACTGAAAAAGTGCATCAGTAAAGTACTAGTACTCTTTGATCAATTTTGTTCAAAAGCTTAGTGTCACGTTCCATGGGGGTGCCTAACTTAAATATAAAATTTCAACATCCTGGCTCTTTTCGTTCTTGAGATATTTTGTTCACAGACAGACAGGCCATGTCGCGAAAACCACTTTTTTGGATTCAGGGGACCTCAAAACGTATATATCCGTCAAAAACTCGACATCGAATTTTTGACATGAATCCAATACTTTCTCTATATATTATATATATTAACATATATATAGAGGTAAGAGAAAGTAAAATGAAATGCAAGTTTCAAGATTTCGGGGTTAAAAAAATGTAAAAAAAAAAAAAAAAAAACTGTATAGTACTTTTTGAATCTACTAAGTACTCTAGCTCTAATCACATTTTCCATGGGATTATTCATTGGTTTAATTAATTTTTGGGATCTCTTCCCACTCCTCTAGCAACGTTTAGTTCAGACTTCGATGAATCAAAAATTTTTTTTAATCCGAAATTTTAAGCTTTCAGTTGTTGCATTTAATTTTTAAATCAGTTATTTCATAAAAATATTTGTAAAAAGGTCGCTAAACACGCGTTTGAGGAGCGATTCCATTTTTTTTTTTTTTTTTTTGCATCCGAGTGTACCATTTTTATTTTAAATTATTTTAGCAATTCTAGGGGTGTCTGGAAAATAGTGCTTATTTGAATTTAAAAAAAAAATATATTTTGACTCTTCAGTAATTTTTTTTTTTTTTTTTTTTTTCAACATCCACGCTTTTTTCTCATTCACACTCACATTCACACAGTCTTTTCTGCAACTTAGGCCATTTAAGACTTTGACGATAACCGTTATTGATAATATACTCTTATTAGGGGTCCAGGCATTCTTATTTAAGCCATTTGGTATCCAAATGCCTTAAATAAAATCATCGGACTGCCTGGGGTCCGAACCAGCGACGCACAGTGGTCCCATTCGCTTCAAAAGCGGTCATAGGCCTATATCTTTTTTATTAGTTGGTACTTTTTGATGAAAATATTTATATATATGTGTTTAAGTATGCCCTTTAAGAATATGTTATTAGATTTAATAATTCTAGTTAAGGAAAAGCGTTAAAAAATAATCCACTGTAAAAACTGAATTTGAAGCGAATTTTTTCTCCTTTATTAATCAATAAATCTTTTATTACATGGTATTTTTTAATAAAAATTTGCACACATGTTTTTTTAATGTTCTTTAACAAAATTAAATAAGAAAACAATAAATAAATAAGTAAAAAAAATTTTTTCACGCGAATTTTTTTTTTTTAATAAAATAAATTTTTAGCTTATTTTCTCTTCTTTATTAATCAATAAGTTTATACATACATTATATTTTTTAATAAAGAAATTTGGACACATGTAGTTTGAATGTTTTTAAGGAAAACAAAAATAAAAAGTTTTTTTTAAGCGATTTTTTTCTTTTTTTTTTTTTATATTTGATATAATTACTATTTTGAACGGTAGAATTTTTAAATATAAATCACGTTTTTTTAATGTCATTTAAGAAAAAATCTGGTGTGAATGGTCGCAGAGCACACAACTTTCTCTTATCTTTGATAATTGGAAGTTGTGTTCTGTACTTACTACATCTGATTTTTTTGCGTCTTTATCTATGAAATATAAGAGTAAAGTGTGCTTCAAAGAATTTTGGGGGACAAAATGAGAATTTAAAGAGCATCTAAAAAATAATTGATTTTTGAATTTGAATCATAATCATTGGAGCGAATTTTGAGAAAATCGAAAAAAACTGAAAAAGTACATCAGTATAATACTAGTACTTTTGTTCCGATTTTGTTTCAGGTCTTTAAATATTTTTTAAGCAAAAATGTATAAATTTATAAACAATCAAGAGTGGGTTTTCCTGAGCGAAGTCAGGTAAATGAAAACACCTCTCTGCTGGGATATACCTTATCACTTTCACCTATAATCAAAGGGCAAATTACTTAAAGGTTATTTAAAATGATATCTTTTAATCATATTTGCTTTTATTTTGATAAAATAGAATTAACTTGTGGTATAAATGACGAGAAAGCCTATTGAAAATGCGCGCGCTCCGACTTTAACGGCCTATAACTCTCAAATAGGCAAAAAGTGGCAAAAGATGACTATTGGACCATTTTCCTTAGCTCTTTGACTATCTTCTGGTATATTCCAATTTTTAAAGTAATTTAAAACCATCAATGAAAAAGAGTGATTTAAAAAATTTTTGGAGGATTTTTTATTTTTTACAAAGAGCCTTAAAAACAATATAATTTAATAAGGAAAGTAAAAACAAAAAAATTATTTTGAAACTAAAGAAATGGCTGAATAATTTGGTAAAAAAATTATTTGATTTGGACAATTATTTCCCCTCTAAAAAAATTCTTGATTTCATGCAAAAAAGAGCATAAAATTCACTGTTGAGATTTGCTCAACTTTAAGGACCTATAACTCGGCAATGGCTGAGTTGTTTTGAAAAAAGAAATACAGTTTTGAGACCAGCAAACATTCTAGTTTGTTACCCTAGAACGTTTTTCAATTAGGTTGACTTTCGTTTTTTTTTTCGCGTGGCCACTTTTGAAGCGAAAGGAACCACTGTGCGACGTTCGGTATACGAGGTTAGCACTCTAACCCCTACACCAAGCCCCGAGGGCGACTCTTCAGTATAACAAGACAAACTTTAATCAATAATGGAGATATTATTAACGAGTTTAGAGACAAAGGGGTGTCAGTGACAAAATGATACTTTTGAGAAAACAGGAGTACTAGTACTTTACTGATGCACTTTTTCAGTTTTTTTTTCGATTTTCTCAAAATTCATTCCAACGATTTTGATTAAAATTCAATAATCAATTATTTTTTAGATGCTCTTTAAAATGTATTTTCTCATTTTGCCATTGAAATCTTTTTGAAGCACAAATTGCTCTTCTACTTCATAGGAAAAAGGAGAAATGGTTTCGATGGTATCAAATATTTCCTCATGTTTATAAATTTTACATCTAATATATTCACGGAAATCGACACAAAAAATCTGGAGTGACAAGCACAGAACACAATTGTCAATTACCGAAGGTGAGAGAAAGTTGTGTGCTGTGAGACCACTAACACCATATTTTTATAATTTCTATTTTGTATTTTTTTTGACATTTCGGGGGGAGGGGGATTGGACATCCGCTGGCTACTGCCCTGCAGTATATCTGCTTTACTATTAAACCTTTATTTTATTATTCATAAATTTGTTTGCTTTACAGAGGGAAAAAAAAATTAAAAAGTCAACATAAAATTTCAATATAAATAAGGAAAACACTTTAGAAAATTACAAATGGAATGTCTAATTTGGAAATTTGAATTCTCATTTGCTGTGCTTGAAAAACTATTTTATTAGTTGAAAGTTAGGCAAAAGAATATATATATTCTTGAAAGCCCTCAAAAAATATTTATTTTTTTTTTGAAATGGCAGCATAATGTTCAATGTCTGTGTGTCTGTAAACAAAAGATCTCAAGAACGAAAAGAGCAAATTTTATCTTAAAAAAAAATAAATTTTTTTCCATGTTTATAAATTGTACATCTTGAATTCTAATATTTTTGCGGAAACTAAATATATATCGACTCAAAAAAAATCTGGTGTGACAAGCACAGAATACAACTTTCGATTAACAAAGGTAAGAGAAAGTTCTGTGTTGTGCGACCTGTCACACCTGATTTTTTGTAGTTCGACCAGTATGAAGTTTTTTTTTAAGAGGATGAGTATTGTGAAGGCATCGTCTTGTAAGTGTGCCAATAAATTTGTATTTTAGGCAAATAGATAGAGTTTAGGAAAAGATTGAAAGAACAATTTAGAAGTATTAATATTTTATATAGATTGGTCCGAGGAAACTTAACTAAAATTTTACTGTCCGTTGCGACCAGGGCCGGAACTAGGAGATTTTTTAAGGGGGGCAAAATTTAATTTGCCGCCCTCCTTAAAATTTTCCTTGATCTCAAAAATTTTTCTGCGAAATTTTTTTTTTTTTTTTTTTTTTTCGCGGAATCAAATTTTCCCGTCCGAAAAAATATTTTACCTTTTTTTTAGAGACGCAAAATTTGCCGCCCCCTGATATCTGCCGCCCGGGGCACGTGCACCCACTGCCCCCCTAGATCCGGCCCTGGTTGCGACAACGTTTAATTGCCCGAAATTCACCCTCTAATCATTTTACTTTTTTTGCCTTGGTGCTGAGCTAAACGAACATTAGTGTTTTTATAAAAGATTCATAAAAAAAAAATGTATATTCTCATTTGTGATTGAAATCTTCTGAAGACCACTTTACTCTTGTTCTCCATAGAAAAGATAGGAGAAATGGATGCCATGGTAACAAAATATAAATATTTTGTCATACTTATAAATTTTACATCTTGAAAATCGAATGTACCGTACTGTCGGAAACTAAATACATGTCGACACAAAAAATCTGGTGTGACTGGCGCACAGCACACAACTTTCTCTTACCTTCGGTAATCGAATGTTGTGTACTGTGCTTGTCACACCAGATTTTTTGTGTCGACATGTATTTAGTTTCCGACAGTACGGTACATTCGATTTTCAAGATGTAAAATTTATAAGTATGACAAAATATTTATATTTTGTTACCATGGCATCCATTTCTCCTATCTTTTCTATGGAGAACAAGAGTAAAGTGGTCTTCAGAAGATTTCAATCACAAAATGAGAATATACATTTTAAAAGGTATCTAAAAAATAATTGATTTTTGAATTTTAAAAAAAATCGTTGGAGCAAATTTTGAGAAAATCGAAAAAAACTGAAAAAGTACATCAGTAAAGTACTAGTACTCTTTGGCCGATTTTGATTAAAAGCTTATTTTTCCGGTCCCGGGGGATGTTTAACTTAAATATAAAATTTCAACCTCCTAGCTCAATTCCTTCATGCTTAAAATTGAACACACACAGACACACAGACACACAGACACACAGACACACAGACACACACACACACAGACAGACCATGTCGCGAAAACCACTTTTTCGGATTCAGGGGACCTCAAAACGTGAAGATCCATCAAAATCTCGACATCGAATTTTTGACATGAATCCAATACTTTCTCTCTATATATATATTACATATATACATAGGTAAGAGAAAGTAACAAAAACAAAGTAATATTGTCTATCATTAATCTCTTTGTTTGTTTATGAAATAAATAAAGACAATAGCGGATGTTGGAAACAGAGAAGAGAGAAAGATAATTATGTTGTATGCATTTTGATTTTATTAATTTGAGGCTGAAAAATTCTAAATCTCTTTGCGGCCATATTGTCCCAGAGGGTTTTATATCAATAACTCTAGACTACACACTTAGAAAATAGATATACTATATTAAATGACTTATCTCTTGCTGAAAGCAATAGTGGCACAACTCGAAAAGTCGTAATTCAATATTTATTATTTCAAATACACGACAAACGTTAGCTTTTGCCGCCGGGAGTCGAACCACGGATCCACCGAGTGTACCCTGGACCACAGTACGGCATTCGGTTATTTGAACTCACTCAGAATGCTTTTTTAGTCGGGAGAAATGGATCCAAATTCGAACCCACAAATTTCTTCTTCGACCAGATACAGTGAGCGCCACAATTAAGTCCCCACCTGATAGCTAGAGCCTTAAGTTAAATTTGAAAAGGTAAAATAAAATTATCTGTACCAGATTTTACGTTTTACCTTTTCGGTCATTAAAATTATTTCACTTTACACCATATACTTAAGGATCTAGCTATCAGGTAGGGACTTAATTGTGGCGCTCACTGTACCTGGTAGAAGGAGGAATTTGTGGCTTCGAATTACTATTACAATCTAGATGGTCTGATTGAGAATTACTCTCACTTATGCAATTAATAAATAAGAATTTGTGCTTTTTAGGATGTTAATAATTGAGATCGATCTTTCAGTACAATAATTTAAAATTCTATTCATTATTTTCTCCTCTGAGTCTCTCCAATTTCTGTTGATCTAGAAGGGCAAGAAAATAAGATTTTCTGCTGCAGAATAGCCATTTCTTAATATTTTGCTTTTTCAAGTTGCACTACTCTTGTATTCAGCAAGTAATATACATGTAGAGATAGGGATATGCAAAATACACTAAAAACAATTGCAAACCGACCTACAAATCCGGCAAATCTCCAATTGGATTGGATTTTCAAAAATCGGATCTTATCCAGATTCTGAATCGTTTTTTCAAATATTAAATCCTTTTTTAGATCCGATCCTTTTATCAAATTTTTTTTATCCGACTTTTTTTTTAGGAAACAATTTTAGGTCGTTAGGTGGTTAAAGGGAAACTTTTTACTCTACATTCGACGTCTTTTTTTTTTGGGGAACAACTGTTCCTAACAATACTCTATATATTATAATAGCTGAGGGTCCGTCCGTCCGTCTTTCCTTCTGTCACACTCTTTTTGACCAAGTTCCCATTGGAATTTTGAAGAGGACGTTATAGAAAGTGCAGGAAAAATATTCGGGTTCTGAAATTCCTATAACTTTTTGAGTTATTAATTCCTAAATTTACGATTTCTCCCATAGGAAATGTATAGAGAAATATTTATGTATTCTTTGCATTTATGTATTTTATTAAACAAATTCTCAAGCAGGCATTGGATTTGAATAGCATTAATTTTTTTTCATGATTAATAAAAGGCGAGGGTCCGCAGCAGGCGGGCCCGAGCGTGCTGGAGGAGGGCGAAGTCCCCCTGTCTAGACGCGAAATCCACCCAAGGCAGGCGGATAATAGTTAAGAAAGGGGGGGTCCAGGAGGCGAAGCCGAGCGGCTAGTAATTAATTAATTTTAAATCCAGGAAAAGGATCCTTAGAGAGAATTTGGATTTAAATCCAGATGATAAATTCTGGATATATTTAAATCCAAAATGATCACGATCGCGCCCCTGTGTATAACGAAGGATTCTTTCACTAGAGGATATAACAAAAAAGTAAATTAAATGCTGATTGTTAAATGAACGAACCTCTCGGTAGGTGGCTCGTACGCTTGAATGAATTGAATGATTTATTTAATTTACAATAATCTTTAAATGATGATCATTTTTTATATAAAATTTCATCATTATCATTATCAACGTTATCGAAAATCAACAGAAAAAAAAACAAAAAACATGCAACTGCACGTCACGTGCTCGTTCGTCTCCGTAATTAATTATTATAATTATTGTTGCACGTAATGGCTCCTCTCACTCTCTAATTCTAGGGTGTTAATTATAAGGGGTGTTTTAATGCTTAAATGCTCTTTTTTTATTTCTATTCCAAACCTATCTCTCTCTTTCACTCAGTTATGCTATTATTTAATAATTATAATTCATTTTTTTTTTGTTTTTTGTCTAAACGCTTTGCTCTTTAGCGAGAGAACAAAAACGACCTTGAAGCCAAAGGAAACTTCAAAAGATAATAGAGAACATTTGACTAAATATCTATTTGTGAATATTTCTTTTTTTTTTATCACCATTTTGATTTTTTTCTCTTTCAACTTGTTCTTTTTTTTTTGTTGTAAAACAAATAAACAAACAAATAACAAAAACACTCAATCAAAAGTTTGTTTCGAATTTAGATAAAAATATTAATAATCGTATTTAGATTAGTTTTGAAGGCCCCTGAGTAATTATTTTATTACTCGTTATGTAAAATAAAATTTGTATTTAAATTCTAATAGACGAAAAAGTAAGGAAGAAACTTTTTATTTTCGCATCAAGTGACAGCTGCGTGCCATTATTAAGATTTTAGCCTTCATATACAACGTAATATAATTATTTTAGAAAATATCGAAATTTTTTTGAGTTCCCGATCTAACAAGGAGTCCCCGATTTTTTTTTTCAAACTCATAGGATTTGAAGATTAGTATTTGGACATCAATTTCCTAAAGCAGTACGATGCACTACTCAAGAACACTCAAGAAAATCGACTTTGAAGTCTATGAAGATTTCTGAGTTGTATAAGTTTGGATAATTTTGTTTATATGTAAACATTGTCTGATAGCCGAGAGAGTAAGCGCAACAGTCTAGTAAACAAGGAGTCGCTAGTTCGATGCTTGTTGGGGACATATATATTTTTTTTTTATTTCAATTCCTCTATCCGTATATACAGTATCACTCATATTAACATTTATAAAATTTAATTTTATTTTGATAATAAACACATGAATATTTTCTTTAACAATATGCTGCCCAGATGTCTCTCTTTTGAGTGGATAGAGAAAAGACTAAAACATAAAATCTGATGTTGCCACATGTGTATGGAATCTTTAAAACTTAATAATCTCAACAAGCATCTTCTCACTGTTGTTAGATATCCCCAGGGCCGCAGACAGACTTGACGGGCCCCGGGGCTACTTACTAATACGCCCCCCCCGCCCAAAAACAAAAACAAAGTTTTTTTAGTATGTATAAGGCTATTGTGGCCTTCATGCAAACAATTTTTTACACAGTTTTTGACACATCTTTTGAAATAGTTATACATAGCTTACAATATTTATTTAAATAAAGTTATTTAAAAATTTTTCAAAATTTCCTAAACAAAGAGTTACAATAAATTATCGAGGTCAGATCCGGACAGAGGATTTCCGGGAGAATCTGAGGGGTATGGAAAATTTTTTGAAAATTAGCCACTGAAATCTGCGTTTTTAGCTAATCTGAGTCGTGAAAAGATCAAACTTGATTTGAGCTAAAGGGCCCGGGCCCTCTGAGGAAAAAAATTTTAAGAAAATGATTTTTTTATTGAAATTTTAACTATTTTTTATTCGAATTTTAAGGTGGGAGGGCAATGGGCCCGGGCCCCCTCGGAGGGCCCCGGACCCCCCCTGTCTGCGGCCCTGGATATCCCCTCTAGTCTTATTTATTTCCCTTTTCTTCCTGCTTACATGTGCGCCAATGGTCATCAAAAAAAAAAAAAAAAAATTAGATAAAATTAAAAATGAAATAAATAAAGTCACATGGCCACCTTATCTGGTTTAAATCTTCTCCATCAGTACCGTAGTAAGATAATTTTTCCAAGGGAACGGGAAGACTTCCCAAATTACTTTTACAATTTCTAGCTCTCTATATTTTATTTTGATTTGGACTCAGATATTCCCCCATTTACAGCAAGCGTACAATTACCTAAAGCAATCTAAATAAATAATCCCAACCTTGGAAAAGGATATTTTTATGTAAATTGATTTAGAAAATAATATGAATGATGGCTTATAGTGGACTACTTGGAAATAGTACTAGTAAAGGAGTTGATAGGGCGAGCACGAGGTTTTGCCTGGCAAGTGGGAGGGGACGGAGCAACAGTTGGCCCGGGGGACCGTTGGTCGTTGATGGCTCACTGGGAAGCGGCTTGGGCGCGCTGCCCTAACCTGCTCAACGCTCTTTGTTTTCGTGGTCCCCCCGCCAGGGAGGTCATCGGCCCCCCTCCCTCCCCCTCACCCCCCTCTTATGTGTGTTGCCAAATTCACTGGTCTCTCCTTCGACGCCGCAGTCGTCGTCGTCGTCGTCGTCGTCGTCTTCCTCCTCGTCGTCGTCGTCGCATCACACATATTCACATCCACACACTGTTAAGAGGAACTGCCGACGGCCGACCGACAGTACACTCGCTAACAAAAGTAAGAAGCCAAGCCGGGCCAAGGCCAGACTAGCCGAAAATGCAAGGCGACCGAACCAACTGAACGGACGCCTTTAGAGATAGGCAACCAGTAAAGGCTTTTGTCAATGGCAAACACCAAGCCATTCTCTTCAATGGACGGACACACATCGCGTAATTAACGCGCACTACCGCAACGCGGTGCAATTACACACACACACACACGCATCTAAAAACATTCCTGCATTGACAAGCCTATTTGAAAAAAAGTTCTCTCTTTAATTATTAATTAAAAAATTAAACATTTCAAACAAAAGTGTACCTGGTATGTATGTGTACAATTGAAAATGAATTAAATTGAATTAAGAACAAACATCTGGCCTCCCCACCTTTGTTTCTCGGTGTTATCGTGTTCGGCCTAGTAAAATTTTAGAGTTTTATTAAATAATTCATTCTCTAACACGAGAGTGTGTCGTCGGAGTCTATATGGCAAAAAATCAGGTGTGACTGGCGCACAGCACACAACTTTCTCTTACCTTCGGTAATTATATATAATTATAAATACTTAAAATTTATATTTTTGACAAACAAGTACAGAATGCGCCTTTAAATTACTGAAATTAAGAAAAAATTGTGTCCTGTGCGACCAGACACACCAGACTACCCACCCCCCGAGAAACACCTCTGGATCCGCCCTTGGCTTGATGTTGCTTAAGGGGGTGTAGGAGCGGCGTCTAAACGTACTTTAAAAAATCTGGTGTGATTGGTCGCACAGCGCACAACTTTCTCTTACCTGTGTGTCTGTGTTCAATTTTAAGCATGAAGGATTTGAGCTACGTTGAAATTTTATATTTAAATTAGGCACCCTCCTAAGGCGTGAAAATAAGCTTTTAATCAAAATCGGCCAAAGAGTACTAGTACTTTACTGATGATTTTTTTTTCGATTTTCTCAAAATTAGCTCCAACGATTTTGACTAAAATTCAAAAATCAATTATTCTTTAGATGCTCTTTAAAATCTACATTCTCATTTTGCCATTGAAAATCTTATGGAGACCACTTTACTCTTGTACTTCAGGAAAGATAAGTCATTCGGTCTCCAAATGGTTCGGACTGCCTGGGATCCGAACCATCCACCCTTGGCATACAAGGCAGGCGCGCTACCAACTACACCAAGCCCGAGGCCATTTTTTCAAATTCAAATGTACCGTACTGTCGGATATTAAATAAATTTCATTAATAATGGAGGAATGGAGATATCAGCTAAATTGGAATGATCCAGGTTCAATAAAACTCTCAGAAAAAGACGTTTCGGGCTGAATTTATTTGGCCATCTTCAGTTATTTGGAATTATTCACATAGTGCAAGTGCACATGTGGTCAAACCGGGATTTGTCAATAGTTTTTTCATACAAAATTATAGCCCTGAGCTTGGGCACAGAAGCCATATAATTTTGTATGAAAAAACTATTGACAAATCCCGTTTTGATCACATGTGCACTTGCACTATGTGTATAATTCCCAATAAGTGAAGATGGCCAAATGAATTCAGACCGAAACGTCTTATTCTGGGAGTTTTATTAACCTGAATCATTCCAATTTGGCTGATATCTCCATTCCTCCATTATTATCACATCACCAGCCACAATCTCAAAAAGCAACTTTTGAAACCAAATTTTAAAGAGGACGTTATAGCAGCGTTTTCCAAACTGTGAGGCGCGGACTAGTCTAAGGGGCTAAAAAAGCAACTTAAATAAATTACGACACAAAATGACAAGCACAGAACAGAACTTTTGATTCTTACCGAAGGTTTGTGTACTGTGCAAGCATCACACCAGATTTTTTAAAATATTTTGTGGTGACGAAGGCGGAACTTTCTTCTTCCATTAACCCTCATTGTATTCCTCTTGAAGTAAGTACATATAATTGAAATGTATTAAGCTATGAGTGACTAAAAGATTTTTTTTTTTTTGGCCTCTCCTGTCTTGTTTATTTAAACGTATTTTCCTTATTTTGGCACCTTCTTCAGGTATTGACTTATCAGTGAGTGAGATGCTTTAACCATCTAATAACAGTAATTTGTGTTGCATGCACAGCTTGAAAAGTCATTCCTCGTTTGGCCACCCCTTCGCCCCATTATCATTGGTCATTTTATTGATAGGCCTTTTGGGGCCATTCATTAATTACGTAAGGACAATTTTAGTCATTTTTGACCCCCCCCCCTACCCCCATGTAAGTATACATAAGATTTCTCGAACCCCCCTCCCCTTTCTTACGTAAGACTTTATCTCGTTCTTCTAAATAATAAAATATTAGGAAAGGATCAGTTCCACTAAAACAATAAGCAATAATAATTATTAAAATAGAATTTAAATTACATTGTACACTAAAAAATAAAGGAAACTATTGGGAATCCAAAATGAAATTAGATTCTTTGAATTGAATTTTGATTCAAAAAGTATTACGCAAGAATAAGTTTTACGACCCTCCCCCCTACATAAGGACATTTGGAGATTTACTTAACCCCCCCCCCTCCCCCCTCAAGACCCTTACGTAATTAATGAATGGCCCCTAAAGCCCTTTCATTTGGCTCATTATTTTTAATTAAAATGTAATAAATTTCTTCAACTATAGAATAACTAGCTCGGCTTCAGCTTTTCTTTTTCTCATCTTTGGACCTTTTTATCGAATACTATACATAGTCTACGCAAACAAAAAAATTCAAATTGTGTACGATCATTCACACCATAGTTTTTCAAGTCGTTCTAGTTTTATTTTGACAAAAAGCAAATTTTAATAATTAAATATAAAGTAGCGCTGTCACTATCGAAAAAAAAAACATTTCTTAATCTCATTTTAGTAAATAGACTAACCTCCGGTAGGTCCTGGAGGGCGGCGTCTCAGGATATGACTAATAGTTGTCCAGATAAATGTATTTTAATTAATTTTACACCGTAATATGAAAATATGAAACTTATTTTAAATAAAGAAGGACTTCCTGAAAATTTTGAAAATAGACAACCGTATTTACTAAATTATTAATTTTCGATATACGGGGTAAAATTACATAGTTATTATGTAGATAAACTTTCAAAGGTGTGGAATATCATTTTTCAATTATTTACACTCTGAGGAAGCGTCATTTTAAGTTTATCAAAAAAGTATGAAAAAAAATAAGGGATTTTTTTTTTGAGGGGGGAGGGGGAGGGCGAAGGTTCGAAGGAAATATACATTTTCCGGGGAAGAAGAATTTTATCGAATTTTGAAAAAATCGAAAAAACTGGAAAAATACAGTAAAGTAGTAGTACTTTTTGGCCGTTTTTGACCAAAAGCTTATTTTCAAGCCCTAGGTGGCGTGCCTAACTTAAATATAAAATTTCAACCTCCTAGCTCTTTTCATTCTTGAGATATTTTGTTCATAGACAGACACACACACAACAGACAGACAGATCATGTCGCGAAAACCACTTTTTTGAGTTCAGGGACCTGAAAACGTGTATATCCATCAAAATCTCGACATTAATTCAATACTTTCTCTCTCTATATATATGTAGCCTATATTAACATATACAAATAGGTAAGAGTAAGTAAAAACTTTATGAAAATCTACCCAGTACTTTAGGAGTCTACGCGTTTTAAACGACAGAATTTGTCTTTGATAAAATAGTGAAAGTAATAAAATATAATATAGATTTAGTTAATTAAAATTAAAAATTGAATAATTAAATCTTATAATTACTATTCTACAACTCATCATATATATTAAATTTCTCTATTTTTTTTTTTTTTTTTCATTTAGGCCTATATGGTTAAAGAAAAGAGAAGAGATATCGGGACTTTACTTTCCCCTTCATGATAGGAAAGCAAGAAATATGGTGTGATTGGTCGCACAGTATAGAACCTTCGGTAATTAAAAGCTGCATTGCATCGCCTAATACATAGAGAGCTAAAAACGACCCCCCCCCCCCACCCCTCCACAAATATTAGGATTACTCGCTTGCTGCTATCATTAAATTAAAATAGCTTTATTTTTTAATAAAAAAACAGAAAAAAATAATTAAATAACATGATAACATGCTCTTTATATGTTATGAATACGAATATAACCATAAAATAATGTTAAAAAAAAGAAGAAATTAATAAAACATAAAAATATTAAACACATTGAAACTCTTTTGATTTCCATAATTAGAAATTCGATTTTTTTTTTTTTTTTTTTTGGGGCCGGTTTTATGCCAAATGCATGCATTGCTATTCAACTAATTAGAATTTTTAGATAGCCAAGGCCAAAATATTTTATAAATAGAATTACTTTTATTATTTGAACGAGTTGCCTATAAAAATTTAAAACACCTTGAAGTATATTTTCTTACTAAAAAAAAAAAATTAATTAAAAAAAAAATTTGTCTTTTCTTCTTTTCCCATGATGATGAACGAACGATTCTCTCATCAGAAATGAATTTAATTGAACTCTACTCAATTTACCGTTTATATATAATAATAAAAATTATTCATCTTTTTTAATCCATTGCTGGTCTTAATTAAAATTTCACGGGAAAATCGAAACTCTCGTGGCCGGGCCGGTTCTTTTCTCATCTAGAAATTTTCTATTCTTATCTAAAAGCTCTCAAAATTTCTCGCGAAATACGAGAATGAGAGGTTCCAATTTCTTAATCAAAAAATCTGCTTACCTTCGGTAATTGAAAGTTGTGTTCTGTGCTTGGCACACCACATTTTTTTGAGTGGACATATATTTATGTCCCGCCAATATATATATATTTTTTTTAACATTCACACTTTTTTCTCATTCACCCTCACACTCACACACACATTCACACAGTCTTTTCGGCAACTCATGACTTTTATGATATCCGTTATTGATTAATATACATATAACGAATTTATTATAAAATTAAAAAAAAAGCCGTAAATTTTGGGAAAAAAGCAGCTTAATGCTCCTGGGTGGGGGGGGGGGGGCGAGAACCCCCTTCGCCCCCACCTGGATACGCTACTGATATTAACATATATATAGAGGTAAGAGAAAGTAAAAAATTGTAATTATAAAGCCTCCTCTATAAATCATCAGTAAAATTACATTCGCTGGGCTCTATCTTAGAGGCCCGTGTAGGGCCCCATAAAAAACACATGCGCTGGCTCTAGATAAGACACTCGGCGCATATGACCGGTTTCGCCAAGGGCTCCGGATGCGCCTTTAAGGCATGGGGGTCCCCCTCGCCCCCACCTAGTTACGCTACTGGTCCGAACCCGCGACTTTTGGTATACGAGGTTAGTACGCTAACCCCTAGACCAAGCCCCGAAGGCAAACTAACTTAAATATAATTTTCTCTTCTTGATATTTTGTTCACACAGACACACACACACCCACAGAGACAGACCATTTTGCGGGGCCCACTTTTTTGGGCTCAGGGGTCCTCAAAATCCATTTAAATCTAACATATATATATAAGAGAAATATATATGTAAGAGAAAGTAAAATTAAATCATCCAAGAAAAGATCAATTTTGCCCTATCAGCAGTAATATATGAATTAAATAAAAATACAAATGAAATATTATGCCTATTATCTACTTATTTGTTTCCAAAAGGCGTGACGGAAATTAAGCTAGCGAGAAATGTAGGCTATTTAAAATGTAGTGCTAATGGAAAGGAATATTAGGAATAGAAAAAAAAAAAATTAGAGCTATAGCCAAAACCTTTTGGCACATATTCTTACGAGAAATGGTTGCCATGGTATATCGACACGAAAAATCTGGTGTGACAAGCACAGAACACAATTTTCGATTACCGAAGGTAAGAGAAAGTTGTGTGTTGTGCGTCAGTCACACCAGATTTTTTTTATTTGTTTAAAATCTTTTTTGGCATCTCAGACCATTTAGACCCCAACTCTTCAGGCTGTATGTTATTTTTTCGGGGAATATTTTTACTTTTTTTTTTAAATAAATAAACACTTTCTAGTTGACGTTTCTTCAACTTCTTGTCCCTTCTTCATACCTGTCTGTCAGTATTTAATGATTTTGTTTTTTAAAATTCAAAAATTTTTCATTGGCTTTGGCCCAAAAGGGTTAAGTTAACAGTAGTAAAGGTGATCTGGCCAAGATGCTGGTCCGCCTACTAATATTGGCTATAATCAAGAAATTTTTGCATAAGATCTCACTTGATGAGTGAAAATCCAGTGAGAACTGCATATAAATTTATTTTGGAATGTGAGCTGTTGCTGGAAGTCGGGGGCCCGGGCTCGGTAGAGATGTAGTCTATAACCCTTTTCATTCAGAATGGACAAATATAGAAAATATTGGCAAATTTTTTAGCATTTGTGGACAAAAAAACATTCTTTTTATTTAATTTTCTTTATACAAGAACGAGGGACAGGTATTTAAAATCTAATTATTCGATGCTTGGCTCTCTCTTTAAATGATCTATGATCAATCAAATAATTTTTACTTTCTCTTACCTATGTATATATGTAATATATATAGAGAGAGAAAGTATTGGATTCATGTCAAAAAATTCGATGTCGAGATTTTGACCGATATACACGTTTTGAGGTCCCCTGAATGCAAAAAAGTGGTTTTCGCGACATGGTCTGTCTGTCTGTGAACAAATTATCTCAAGAACGAAAAGAGCTAAGATGTTGAAATTTTATATTTAAGTTAGGCACCCCCATGGACTTTTGAACATGATAACAAAATATAATTATTTTCCCATACTTATAAATTTTACATCTTGAAATCCGAATGTACTGTCGGAAACTAAATATATGTCGACACGAAAAATCTGGTGTGACAAGCACAGAACTCAATAGTTGTGTGCTGTAGGACAGTCACACGAGATTTTTTCTAGATACATCCTAGAGGCTTATTTCTAGAGCTATTATTAATTATTGGCAATGACTTGGAAGATTCCAGATTTTATTTTTAAAATATAATATGAATATTTAAAATCATGAAGCACTATTTGGTGTCATTAGCCACCAATAATTTTAAACTCCTTTTAGCTAGGCAGCCAAAATGGCAGCTTGTCTGTGTGAGAATTATCTTTTTCAAAGCAGAAGATCCTTTTTAACAAAAATAACCATAAAAATTTATCTTTTTAATATAAATTTCAAGATGCCTATCGAAATACAAATTATCTCAATGTTTTATTCAGAAAAAAGTTTAGTGTGCGTGTGCCATTTTGGCTGCCTAACTACCGGGCTTTAGTCTCAATATTATTGCAATAGATGGTATATTCCACTCCAAAAAAATCCGTTTTAAATATGAAGGGCTTAGTGGAAGATAGTCATAAGCCAGAATACATTAGTTTCGAGAACAAATTAAAGTTTGACTGTAAATCAGTCACTTAATTTATAATAACTTTCTTTATTGAACACTTGTATGTCTTATAGGCCTGGAAAGCCCCATATTTTCTCAATTTTTCTTGGGGCAAGGAGCTTTCTGCGGTAGCCACGAGCCTTCTGGGGGGGGGCAGGCCCCCCCTTAATTACGCCCATGCCTTTTTTCCAAGTTTTTTTTATAGTCTTCCCTAACTGGGCCCTATATTCTCACGTCAAAATTTGAGGGTGAATAGAGTTTTATTTATCAAAAAGAAGACAATATTAGAGAATGAATAAGTCCATAATATTAAAATTGATATTTTCTCTTACGTCTCCTAGTTATTAAGAATTATTCTAGATTGAATACACTAATTTAAAGAAAACACTGTGTTTGAGAATTGCATTCAAATGATATTCTATTCAAGTGTTATTGTTAATATTAATTAATAATTAATAATATACTATTAATAATTATAAAATTAGTTGAGGTGTATAGCTGATATGATTTATTTGAGGTTCAGGAACAGGACCGAAATGTTGGCTTTTGAATCAAATAAGCTTAAGAGAGAGGTTCTTGAGAATATATTTTATATTTATAAATCAAACTGTTAATTTCAAGCAAGACTTCAATTCCACAAATCGGTCATATCAAAATGTCCTTTAATAAATTTAATAAATTAATATTTCTGGATTGTAAAATAGTTGAGTTAAATTGATCAAAAGGGTATTTATATGCTAATTGAAAATATTTCTTTCTTTCTTCCTTTATTTCTAATTATATAATGCAGGGGTCTCCAAACTTTTCAGCCTTAGGGCCATACTGATTACTCCAGTAAGTTCCGAGGGCCAAAACCATATTATCATTGTTGCCGGTGGTTAAAAGTGAAATAGTCCATTGATGAAAAAAAAGTCCGAAAAAGTACGCAACGTTTAAAAAGGCTGCAAATCGGACTAAAGTCCGCAAAACGTAAAATTAGTCCACAACTACAAACTATTGTCAGTGGAAAATCTCAATTACATAAATCTCATTAGTATTTCATATGGTTGAGGTGTATAGCTGATATGGTTATTTGAGGTTCAGGAACAGGACCGAAATGTTGTGCTTGAATCAAATAAGCTTAGGAGAGGTTCTTGAGAATATATTTATATATTTATAAATCAAACTGTTAATTTCAAGCAAGACTTCAATTCCACAAATCGGTCATATCAGAAATGTCCTTTAATAAATTTAATAAATTAATATTTCTGGATTGTAAAATAGTTGGAGTTAAATTGATCAAAAAGGAGTATTTATATGCTAATTGAAAATATTTCTTTCTTTCTTCCTTTATTTCTAATTATATAATGCAGGGTCTCCAAAACTTTCCAGCCTTAGGGCCATACCTGAAGTTCTCCAGTAAGTTCGAGGAGCTGCAAAACCATATTATGTCATTGTTTGCCGGTGGATTAAAAGTGAAATAGTCCACTGATGAAAAAAAAAGTCCGAAAAAGTACGCAACGTTTAAAAAAGGCTGCAAATCGGACTAAAGTCCGCAAAACGTAAAATTAGTCCACAACTGCAAACTATTGTCAGTGGAAAATCTCAATTACATAAATCTCATTAGTATTTCATATGTCATTATGCTTGTTATAAGTTATGTTTTTATTTAAAATGTATAAAATGTTAGTTGGATTCATTTCAATAATTTGTTAGTTATTATATACTGAAGTTAAATTTTCTGCATATTATACATGTCTTTACTCATTACATTTCTGTGTTTCTTTATCCAACTTATCACAAAAACAATAACAATAAGCCTACAACAATGTTATGAGTAGTAGGCCCATGAGCATATCAATGCAGATGTCATAATAATAATTATTCAACATAAAATTAGAATACTTCAGTAAACTAAATTTAATTTGCTATAAAAAAATATGTTCCCTAAAAGAAGTTTTCAAGTTTGCTAGTTCTCCGCGGGCCGGACAAAATCTGTCCGCGGGCCGGATGTGGCCCGCGGGCCGTAGTTTGGAGACCCCTGATATAATGTGATTTATTAATTCTGATTAAAAATAACTAAAATGATAAAAATCTATTATTTAACTGTATGTAAAAGAAATATTTTTCATTCACTCGCTCTCAGTCCATAATAACACACTGGTTCTAATAATTTGGTCATTGAGTCTATTGCATTGTTAATAATTTCTTTGACCAATATGACCATGAGGAATAATACATTGACAATGGCTTGGGTAAATGTTTTATATAATAATACTGTAATAAATTATGTAATGTGCAATTAAGAAGAATTTGTGATCTATGTTTGATTTTATCTGTTGTATTTTAGCCCTGATGATGGTCCTATATGCGACCGAAACGTTGGCCCTGGCACTTTATATTTAATAATAAAAATTGAAAGAAAAAACTAGCTGCGTTGCTCATTAGAGAATTCCTGAACCTCAAATAAATTATAAAATGAATTAATTAATTAATAATTAATCATATTATTAATAATTAATTAATTATTAGTTAATTATTAGTTAATTGTTAATTAATAGTTCTATTAATTTTTTTAACACTCACACTTTTTCTCATTCACACTCACACACCCATGCACACAATCTTTTCGGCGACTTAGACCATATAATACTTTTTACGATAACCGGTATATTAATAATATATATATTTGGGATCCCAGACTTATTAAATATTTTTTCTATTCAATTTTGACATTGATTCAAGTCATTAAACCATTACTAGAGGTCAGTGGCGGGCGGGCGGGCTGAAGGGTCCACAAAGATTACGATTTTTGAGGCTCTTTAAAATTAAATGAGAGATTGTTATTGCTCTCCAAAGGGTGAAAGAGAGATTCCTAAGTGAATGCAAGTTTCAAGAGGCCAGCAGCCAGGTATTTAAAACCCGATTAGTCGATGCTTATATCGAATGTCATTTGAGCAATAAACTGATTAGTAAATGGTTCTCTCTTTTTTTTCTCTCTCTCACGAGTTTACAACTCTATCCTCGAGGTTTAAAATCTATTTATTTTATAATTGAAATTTTCACGGCCATTATTAATTATTGGCAACAACTTGGGATTATCCCGAGGTCGTTATTAAAATATAGCTATATAGTATTAATTTAATTATAAAATGAATCTCTCTCTCTCTCTCTCTCTTCTGAATGGGGTTATTTATTTATAATATAGAGTTAGTTATCTATCCTATTTTTTTCTTTAGGGGAACTTAATAATAAAATTATTTTCTCACTGGTTTCCAAATAATATTTAAAATATGAAGGGCTTAGTGGAAGATAGTCATAAGCCACCATTTTGTAATTTTTGAGATATTCATAACATCATTGTATTCTTTACATAACTCTCTTTAATACCACACAAAGAAGTTCCTTGATGAGGAGGGACGAATAAAATTTTGTCCGAAACGTCTCCTTTTTTCGGCATTTGGCATCTAAAGGCTCTCTTATTTGCTGCACCCGTACTTGCTCTCTTCTCTTCCATAACATTAACAGCAATTTCTCTCTTGCCTACGGGCTTGGTCTATTTGGTAGCGTGCCTATCTTCTATAAGCCCGAACGTCGCGGGTTCGGATCCCAGGCAGTCCGATGATTTTATTTAAGACATTTGGATACCAAATAGATTAAATAGAAATGCCTGGACCCATAATAGATATTATAAATAATATAACGGTTATCGTAAAAGTCTTAAATGGCCTAAGTTGCCTAAAAGACTGTGTGAATGGGAAAAATGTGTTTTTTTTTTTATTAAAAAAAAAAAAAAACTCACTTCTCTGCAGCTTATAAATATTTTTTGTTCATGCACTTCAGAAAAAAAGAAAATGAAATTTTTTTTTAAATAGAAACCAAAGTCCGGGGCCCCTCATAGGATACTGGCAATGACAATAATCCCAATAATGAGAATGTAAATCCATTAACATCATATTTTAAAACTCCATTTAGATAATTAATTTATATCATAATCATCGTACGCCCGCGGCATGTCATCGATACGGAATATCGAGTTTACAGTATATTCAGTAGCCAAAAATAACTAAATTTAATATTACACATCTTTCCTCTCTCAAAAAAAAAAAAAAAATAATATAAAAAATTTTCACTAATTTTTTTTTTTTTACAAACAGACACTAGTCTACAAATTCAACCCTCTTTGATTTATAATTTTTCCAAATTTTGTTCTGGAAAATTAACATCCAATTAATTTTAATCTATATAGCTCACACACTCTCTCTGTTTAACAAATTTCCTGTTGGGATTTCGAAATTAAATTTTGCAGTCTTATAAAGGACGTAAGCATTGATTAATAGAAAAACAATGTTTTGATCTACTTTGATTTTTTCTTATAAAATAAATAAAAAAAGGAGCCAAGGACAAATAAATATATTCTGATTTAGGATTTAAACTTTTTTTTTTTTTTTTTTTTTTTTGGATGGTGGGCAGGGGGGTGGTTCTGCTTGTAACTCAGGGGTGTCCAACCCCGACGATCAGGGGGCCTCCTCCCTCTCGTCAAATAATTTTATTTTTATTTTATTTAAAAAATAACGGCTACTAAGGCAATATTAAGGGTTTGACTTTATTAAATAAATGTTTTTATACATAGTACCGGGGGACGTTCAACACGCTGATTGCTCGGGGTCACCGGGCTTGGCATCACTTAATGGCAATCATTGTGGTGACTGATTGTCTTCTCAGTTGCCAAATAATTTTAAAAGAGTAAAAGATTTTTAAAATGTTGGA
Source organism: Euborellia annulipes (assembly GCA_023213315.1). NCBI lineage: Eukaryota > Metazoa > Arthropoda > Insecta > Dermaptera > Anisolabididae > Euborellia > Euborellia annulipes. Next base: position 87,006 of record JAKCPI010017408.1, read on the forward strand.
AGTTTGAATCGCTCGCTATATTTCCTCCCCTCTCCCTGGAAATATTTGATGATCCTAATTTTATTTTACCAACACTATCTGAATATGTGTATTATTTATTTATTAAATTATAATATATTCATAACACATGTGGATAAAATAACACTTCAAGTGATTTATTATTATAAATTTTGGTGTGACTGGTCGCACAGCACACAACTTTCTCTTACCTTCGGTATTCGAAATTTTTCCCTGTGCTTTTAACACCAGATTTTTTGTGTTAAGATATATTTATTGGTGTTCTGTGCTTGTCATTTTTCGTGTCGACATATATTTAGTTTCCGCCGGTATATTAGAATTCAAGATGTAAAATTTATAAGTATGGGAAAATATTTATTTATATTTTGTTACCATGGCAACGATATCTCCTATCCTTCCTATGATGTACAAGAGTAAAGTGGTCTTTAGAAGATTTCAAAGATAAAATGAGTATATAGATTTTAAAGAGCATCTAATAAATATTTGATTTATGAATTTTATTCAAAATCGTTAGAACAAATTTTGAGAAAATAAAAAAAAAAACTGAAAAAGTACATCAGTAAAGTATTAGTACTCTTTGGCCGATTTCGTTTAAAAGCTTAGCCTATTTTCACGGTGCAGGAGGGTACAAAATTTCAATATGAAATTTCAACCTCCTAGCTCAATTCTTTCATACTTAAAATTGAACACACACACACAGACACACGAACAGACCATGTCGCGAAAACCATTTTTTTGTACTCAGAGGACCTCAAAACGTGTATATCGATCAAAATCTCGACATCGAATTTTTTGACATGAATCTAATACTTTCTCTCTATATATTAATATATATAGAGGTAAGAGAAAGTAAAAAGCCGAGGGTGAGATTTTTATTTAGAAAAACTAAATATCTAAGAGACCCCCCACCTCCCCTCTTGGCTAAGTGAGGTGCAACTAGCATAGAAATTATATATTCAGATGATTACATTTATTTTATAGCAAGCACATTATATTTGAGAATATTTATTCTTATCTCTCTCTCTCTCTGTGTTTATTTAAAAAAAAAGATCTCTTTTAATTTTTATCTTAAAAAAAAAAAAAAATTGTTTATTCTAAAAAAGACATAAAATAGAATCCTAATAGATGATTCCATTTCCTTTTCATACCTGTCTGAACCAAATCGTTCTTTCTTTTAGTTGAGTGTGAACTTTCAAATGGCTGGGAGCTCCGTGGTTCTCTTGAAACGACGACCTTAGAAAGAGCGTGGGGCACAGGGGTTGCTACCCCTTCAGCGAAAAATACGGTAAGATACTTCTTTTTTATTTTGTTAGCGTTGCTTGCTTTGGATGTTAATTAAAAAAAAAATTTTTTGATTTATTAATTGTCGACGTTTCGGTCGCCAATCACGACTTTCATAATTGTTAAAACATTAAGTGTAGAGTATTATTTTTGATTGTCATTATTAATTATAAGTTACTAGATATATTTAACGATTAATGCATGTATTATTATGAGTGAGCTGCTCACGTCGGGCTTGTTACATTCAATTAACATTGACATGTAAGAATTAAATATATATTGTAGCTTATAATTAATAATGACAATAAAAAATAACCCTACGCCTCGTATTTTATTGTCCTGATGAAGGTCGTGATTTGCGACCGAAACGTTCGACAATTAATTAATTAAATAAAAGTTTTTTTTATTTAATTTCCTTGGCTGCTACGTCTCCTGTATCCAATATTTCTTAAGTATTTTTAGTTTGCATGCCTACAGTGTTAGATACGACTCAAAACAATTCGATATGACTAAAATATTTATAATTTAGTTATAAACTAGTCATTTCGCGCCTCCGTATTCCTTGATCAATGACAATATCTTAATAAATAAATAAATAAATACATATTTGCGTCATAAAGACTTAACAAATAATAATCGTTTCGGAAACTTAACAAATAAATACTGAATTGATCATGTGTACAAATTCAACAGTCTTTATAAATAAAATGTATAACAATAAATAATAAATATTATAACAGTAGAAGATTATATATTATTAAACAAATTAATACTCTTGAGATATTTAAAAAAAATTTCCGTATTCATTTTGTGGGTCAAATAAAAGATCTTTTAGGGATTTTCTAGCTTAAATCAAAGTTTCTTCTTGCTTTCCCTTCACATGAAAATAGATTCTTACTCCTTATAAAAATTTGGGTTCGAATGGTCTTATTTTTCGAGGGCCACCCTATCCCGATTTTCAGCACCACTTGGCGTTGCTTAACAACATTGATCTTGGTGACTGTTGTTCCCTCTTCTTGCCAGGCCTGCGGGCAATTTTACATCTTGAATTTTAATATACGTATCAACGGAAAGTAAATATATCTCGACAGAAAAAAATCTGGCGTGAGACACCCGCAGCCACAGAACACAACTTTCGATTACACTGTGCAAACAGAAAAAAAAACCCCGAGACAATTCGTTCAGATTCTTAAGTAAAATGACCCTCCTGAATCCAAATATGACCTTCGTTTTCCTCAGCGCGTACCGTTTTTGGGGGGTGGCCCCCTACTTATTTCCACCCCTTTTCGTTAATTATAGGGCCACCGAAAAAAATTTCTGGAGGGATGAAAGAAATATTTTAGCCCTAACATTTCTTCAGAAGGTCTAGAGAAGTGAAAGGCCAAAAACTGTTAACATTTGGATCCAAGGGGGGATGTGGGAGGATTTTGTCGCTCAAATGCAAAAAAATCATTAGAAATGATCGATTTTTTTCTGATTTTCCCCAATTTTTTCACTGATTTTTCTCTACATATTCCAACTGACAGACCCACCTCACCCTTCTGTAAACATCCCTCATCTAAAAAATATATAGGACAAAGCGGGTGGGGTGTGGGCGAGCGTCAGTCTCTTGCAAGAAGAATTTTTTCAATTATTTGCCAAGAAATAATTTCTACCCCTTTAGATAAAATATGGAAATATTGAAGGACATAGAAGAGTCCGTATATGTTTAGTTTTAAATTTGTAAAGATCAGACCAAAAATGAAAAGTTAGCTTTGTATATTTGCCGCATATATTGCGCCCAATTTGACTAACTGAGTCTATGAATCTTCCATCTTCTTGCAAGAGGTTTCGGAATCGCCCACACCCCCACCCGCTTTGTCCTATATATTTTTTTTGAGTTGAGGGATATTTACGGAAGGGTGAGGTGCCGGTCCTGTCAGCTGGAATATGTAGAAAATCAGTGAAAAAATTGTGAAAAATCAGAAAAATTTGGGAAGGCTTTTATCTCTTCGATTAATAACCTGAGAGAACTCGGATTTATTCTTAATACCTTTTGAAGGGGGTGAGAATCCGATAAGACTCAACTGAGTTGGTTTAATGAATCTCCTGGCGTTGTCGTTAATACGATTGCGGAGAACTAAAGCCAACGATATTTCCTGATTTCGTCTATTAGGTTAATCGAAAACCATTAATGAAACAACAACATAAAGAAGATTTCCCATCAACAATATTGAAGATTCTAGAAATTTTGCATTTAAATTAAATTCGTATAATCCAAAATGAATATTTTTATTATAATTAACACCATAAATATCTTTTATCATTTTGTTCTATTTGCCATTCTTTTTGATTATTATCTCTATTATAATTCCTTATCTCAAAGGGGAATAATATTTACTTTTATTGATATATATGTGATCTGAAAGAGTGAACAGTTTTTATGACTATGGGATTAGATGATAGGTGGTTGCCAGACCAAATTTTTTAGGGAGATTAATTTTTGATTAAAAAAAAAAAATTATATTAGTTTTTTGTATTTTACCTAGTGTTTTCATTTGGTTTATTTATCAATTAATTTTTTTTTTTGAGAGGGGGGGTGAAAAAGGAAGTTCAAGGCGACCATCCCTTATGTCTGTGGTTAGAACTAACGAATTTAAAAACCAAATATACCTTATCAACAGCGGCGTAACTAGCCTTTCAGGGCGGAGGGGGCGAAGCTCAACAGGGGCGCCTTATCAAATAACCTTTTGTCCCTTTGTTTATATGTAAGCACTACAGTTCTCGAAAACCGAAAACGGCTTTAACGATTTTTTTCAAATTTTATATATATACTATTTGCGGTCCCAGTATGAAATTGTGCTAGGTCTCGTGTTTGGAAAAATTCGAGTATCAGTACTTTACTGATGTACTTTTTTTAGTTTATTCCAATTTTCTCGCTTTAACAATTTCTTTTAAAATATAAACATTTATTATTTGCTATATACAAAACAAATTACGTTTGATCTCGTTTTTGGGTAACTTCGATTACTAGTTGTAGTTTTTTAGTTTTTTCCAAAATTTTATAAAAAAAAAAACGTCCGAGCTCCCGCTCGGTCAACCTGGTACTTATTAATTCACATTTATTATTTTATTGAATTAATGAGAGTATTGGTAAAATCAAAGGGCCTTCTTATATGTATCATTTTTTTAGAAATATTTCGTCTTATATGGAAGATGATCTGGGGTCAAAACAACGAAATATGCCTGCTGAGAATCATAGTGGCGAAAGTCAGAAATTGAAAAATTCGAAAAGGTTTAAACTGCAGGCCAACAAATGCATAGGCCAGAATCAATAACAAAGAACTGAAATATATTTTCACCACTTTAACACTCAAAAGAGAAGGCGTTCTAACAACGTTTGGTAGGCTTAACTCAAAACTTGAATTTTCGGACTTTCGCCACTATGATTCTCAGCGGGCGAAATATGCAAACAAATGATATATTAACTACCCCATTTTTCTCTATCACTCAGCATCAATAATATCATTAGTTCTATAAAATATTTTGTCACAAAGAAACATAGGCTATTTGAATTTCCTTCCTTCATCTTATAGTAAATTCGAAGTATGAGATAGATAGGATGAGTCATTCTACATGATAGGCCAGATAATCGATAGGGATATTATCAGCAGCTTATTGAGTGACTAACCTTAACTCAATAGTCCCCTCTCTTTTGATCAGACTCCGTTTGATACTCGCATCTGTCCCTCGGCTCAAATGCGCTTAATACATTTCCAGCAGCTCCTTTTTGAAGAGATTAATATAACAATATATCCATTTTTTGATCTCGATGCGTTTTCATTTTTCAAATAACTTTTTTCAACTTTAAATTAGATTTTTTAAACATTTTCATTTGAATTAGATAATAATATTCATTAAACTCCTGAATTCGGAATTGTTAATTAATAGGTTATTTAACATTATTCTTGAGACTATTTTTGTCATTAATTTATTTTTTGTGAGAATGTCTATGGATCTTATCTACTGTATAAAAAGAAACTCGACTGTATTTTGATTTGCATAATAAATGGAGTGAAATAGGCCAGGTTCTCACCTCAATTTATTACATCCATACATAAATTTTAACAATAATTGTTTTTAAAAGCTTTATCTGAAATTTGTAATTTATTCATTGCCATTTTTTTGTGAATTTTGGCAATTTGGTTAAATGATTCTTCCAATAGTTAATTTAAAAAATGATGCCGTTATAACTCTAAGCAGTCTATAGAGCCTATTGGGATCATCACTACCTATATTATTCCCAAAGTAACTTAAGTTACTCTTTTTAGTAGACTAGACGTTTCCAATTACATAAATGTCAAGGGAACAATATAAAATATGAAATTTGCTTGGCTAACTAATAATACATTAAACAATCGGCTCTTGGACTAATCTGATATCAAATTTTTTTACTTTCTCTTACCTATGTATATATGTAATATACAGTATATATATATAGAGAGAAAGTATTGGATTCATGTCAAAAATTCGATGTCGAGATTTTGATGGATCTTCACGTTTTGAGGTCCCCTGAATCCAAAAAAGTGGTTTTCGCGACATGGTCTGTCTTGTGTGTGTGTGTGTGTGGGTGGGTGTGTGGGTGTGTGTTCAATTTTAAGCATGAAGGAATTGAGCTATGAGGTTGAAATTTTATATTTAAGTTAAACACCCCCCGGGACCGGAAAAATAAGCTTTTAATCAAAACCGGCCAAAGAGTACTAGTACTTTACTGATGTACTTTTTCAGTTTTTTTCGATTTTCTCAAAATTTGCTCCAACGATTTTTTTTTAAATTCAAAAATCAATTATTTTTTAGATTCTCTTTAAAATGTATATTCTCATTTTGTGATTGAAATCTTCTGAAGACTACTTTACTCTTGTATTTCATAGGGAAGATAGGAGAAATGGTTGCCATGGTAACAAAATATAAATATTTTCCTATACTTATAAATTTTACATCTGAATTCATATGTTTCGTACTGTCGGGAACTAAATATATGTCGACACAAAAAATCTGGTGTGACAAGCACAGTACACAACTTTCGATTACCGAAGGTAAGAGAAAGTTGCGTGCTGTGCGCCAGTCACACCAGATTTTTTACATTTAAATTGTTTTGATGCTCCAGATGACATTAAAGAATTTTTTCATAGGGAGATAAATTTACCAGCAGCCGTTTGGCTTGAGTGTAGGGCTTCGATTTTTTTTCCTAAAGAAATGTATAAAATAAAATAAGACAGGTTTTCATTCTGACGGTGATTGATTATCTTTTTTTTTCTAAAAAAAAAAAAAATAATAATAATAATAAATACAATAAACAACTGAGAATCAACATCCATTTTTGTCATAAAGATTTATAAAGTATAAAATTTCACAGCCTGCCTTCATTTTTTTTAATCATTATAACAAATGTTGTTTAATATTTTGTAATTAAATTACCTAAATGAAATTTATCATGTTTTTTTTTTCCAAAATGTCATGTCTTACAATTAGTTTGAGATTAAAATTTCAAATTAAAATGGCTGATAGTGGAAGATTTTTTTTAAAACAATAGCTATAATATCTGTATAAGCCAAAAGAAGCTCTAGCATTCGGCTCCATCGGTTAGAGAAAACAATTTGAAGCTTAGAGAGACCAAATGCCTTTAAGCTATGCAACCAACCCAGACAGCTTGGAATATTGCAGTAATATTGCCAATATTGCTCAATATTGCAGTTCAAACAGCAACATTGCAGCAATATTGACGCAATATTCCTGCAATGTTGCAAAGAGGCGGACATAGGAATATTGGCAATATATGCAAGATTCGCAATGTTTCTGCAATAGTGTTTCAATATTCCAAGCTGTCTGGGAACAGACAGATGCATGTATGTATATTTGCTTATACAGGCAAATTTCTCAAATGCCCCTCAAAAAAACAAACATGGAAAATAAATTAACATCAAGTTTCTAATCACGCTTCTAAGTTCCCTAGGACTCTAGTGACTTTTGACTGATACAGATAGTAAAACTTATTATAACTTTAATATAGAAATTCAACAGGGAAGATGACATTTGAGAGAGAAATTGTTGCTTTTTTAGAATTTAAACTTCATAATCGGACTCAGAAAGTTGCAAAAGGTTAATTAAACTTCAAAATTACAGTAAACATTTTTGATTTCTCATCTACTCCTCTTCCCAAAGTGATGCAAAAAATAAATTCGGAAGATTAGAAAGCACATATTTATAATTGCAGTCTCCCTGAATTATAAAATATATTAAAATCATGTGATGGGCACATCCCCAGAGATATTATCTAGTAGAAACAGCCCAAGTTATATACGTATAAGTTGAATCCTTGAAGGTTTTCTTTGTAGTATTATTTTTTGATATTCGAAAATAATATTGTAGATAACTGCTAACAGTGTCACTGGTCGCTTAGTATAGCATGAATATTGGTGGTACAATTATGGAGCTGGGTACAAATTAACCGAGTAAAAATAATCGAGCTAGTAGCTAGTCTGCATAGTGAACTTTTAGGGATACCCAGGGATATATACAGGCACAAGGATCTGTGTGCATTCCTGGTGCGGGCATGTGGATCCCTGTGTGTCCCAAAAGATCAACACGCCCGCAGCTAATCTGAATAGTGAACACATGCCCGCACCAGGAATGCACACAGATCCCTAAAAGTTCACTATGCAGACTAGCTGCGGGCAGGTTGATCCCTGGGTATACACCCCCGGAAATACACGCCCGCACCAGGATCTGTGTGCATCCCTGGTGAGGGCATGTGGATCCATGTGTGTCCCTAAAAGTTCACTGTGCAGACTAGCTGCGGGCGTGTGTTTCCCAATGATTTTCGTGAAAAATTTTTACTCGGGTAAGCGCACTTCCCCAATCTAAATTAATTTTTAGACCTGATGATGACTGACTGAAACTGTTAAAAATGCAATATAATAAAGTTTGCTTGATACTTATTATTTTCGAATATCTGAAAATAATACAAAACCTTCAAGGATTCAATGATATTCACTTGATGGTTTTGTTAACAATCTCATTAAAGGAGAATTTTTTTTTAGACAAAGTTTCAGGTTACTGAGTGGGTAGTAGTAGTACGTCTGCATCTCTGAATTTCTATGGGCGAAATTACTCACGAATTTAGTTGCAAATTGGGGAATTGTTTTTAATATTCTAATTATAATCCTTAAGTATTATCTTCCCTCTTGTTCAACCTATGGTAATTTCATCTTCCTAATTTAATATTTTTAATGACGTATAATTTGATTATAATCGGATAAATTTAAAGGCCTACTACTATGAAAAAACCATGTTTTATAAATTATTTAATTTTTTTTAAAATAAAACTCACGATAATATAAAAGAGAGTTCTCTACCTCCACTTTCCATTAAACAAAAACCAATTGAATTTTTTGACCATATTATTAGTAAAAAAGGAGAAAAAAAATGAGAGAAGAAAAAAAAATTTCGATTAATCGTTTTGAGTTGGTTCGTTCAATTGATTCAACTTGAATTTGCTTTATTATGATTTTTAATTACTTCACCTATTATAATTGATTTGATCAAGGGCTATGGTGGAGGGTGGAATTGGAATTTATTCGGTCCGTTGTGTTTTCATGCTTGAAAAATCAATCAACAATCATTTCACGAGAGAGTTTCGATACAAATCAATTTAATCAAGTTAACGTCTGTCTCTATATGCATAGAACAATTGTTGGATGAAAAATTAAATGACGACCTTCATTTTATAATTTATACATAAATAGAAGGTTATAAATTGAAAAGTAAAAAAAAAATAAATAAATAAAATTTTATATTAAACTACAGATTATATTAGTATTTAAATTATTATTAGGGAAATCTTTAATTATAGACCACATTTTGTTATTAATTATTTATTAAAAATATAAATACTGTACTACGTTTCGACTGCTTATTCTGCAGCCGTTATCAAGAACTTGCTCCGACTCAGTAGGGGAGAGGGCGGGACATTGGGACACGAGGCACATTGGGACATTCGAATTTTTGCTCTACTAAATATAAAGTTTGAGTTGTACTCTTTGGCCGTTAGGGTGCATTAAGTACCCATTTTATTAAGGAAAAATTTTCTATAATAAAATGAGCACATTTAGTAGAGCTAAAATTCGAATGTCCCAATGTGCCTCGTGTCCCAATGTCCCGCCCTCTCCCCTACTTGATAACTGCTACAGAATAAGCAGTCGAAACGTTGTTACAGTATTTATATTTTTAATAAATAATTAATAACAAAATGTTTAAATAATTAAAAAGTTTCCCTAATAATAATATTTAAATTTTTAATAAAATTATTTTTGTCTGCATAGAAGCTAACAAAAAATATATATTACAAATATAGGTAAGAGAAAGTAAATAGTTATCAAACCGCCTCAAAATGTCTGACTACAGCGCATTTTTCATGGACGATAATAATGAGGAATTTAATTAAAATTCATTTTAAAAAAACATATATTTTTAGACCTATAAGAGGAGTTCAAAAAATGCCGAAATTTACATAAAATAACTTATATTAATTTATTAAAAATTCTAATCATTTAGAAATTGTATTGAATTTGATTCAGGGATTTAGTAAAATTGAACGCAGTGAGCTTACTATGATTACTTACCAGCTTACTTTATCATTCACTGTTGGACGGTGTGCTTTTCATTGAAACAATAGCCCCCTTCGTCTCACCTGTGGTCGAGAGGCTAGAGGTGTTGACAAATCTCACTATTTACTAATCCAATTGAAATAAATAGAGACGAGGACTAAATGGCATTCGATGCCGAAAAAGCCTTTAAATAAAAAATTTTTTTTTAAATCTCAATATTGATAATCTTCAACCCACGGGGTGCAGGTTCGAATCCAAGGCAATCCGATGAATATTTACATAAAAAGTTTGTATCCTAAATGGAATAAATAAATCTACCTGGAGCCAATTAGCGGTATTAAAAAACAATTTGTCTCGTTAAAGTCTATATGACCTAAGATGCCAAAAAGACTTTAAAAAATCTGGTGTGACTGGTCACACAGCACACAACTTTCTCTTACCTTCAGATTGTGTTCTGTACTTGCTAATATCCTTACACCAAATTAAAAGAAAATAATTTAAAATTTATTGAATAATTTAAATTTCTTTTAGGCTATTATTTATTTTCAAATTTGCTTCCCTCTCAGGTGCAAATGTAAATTTGTTTATTTATTTAGCTTATCTTGACTACCCAGTTAGGCTCTTAACTTTTCATTCTCACAACTTAACGTTAACTAAAGCTTCGTCCATTAAATTTAATCCCTTTCGTAAAATTCTCTTTCTCTTTTTGCAGGATCAGGAAATCACTCTTAACGAGATTAAATGCAAATAATTAAAGTATTTTTTCAAAAAATAAAAAATTAAGAAATTTTAATTTTTCTGGTAGAACATTTTCAACTTCGAACTAATCCATAATAAGCTTGGCACTTGAAATGTTGAAGTTAATCAACAATTTAGCGAATCCACTTGCAGTCCTTAATCATATTCTCTATCCATGCCAAGTAATAAATATAATCAAAGATGATTTAACTTCGCTCTAGAAATTCTCGTTGCGAAATTAACGACGATCATAATATTCTATCAACTAAATAATGTTAATTGGATGAATATAAATGTCATTTTAATAGAGTGCACATAGGCAATTATATAAAATAGAAACGGTGGAGAATTACAATATACGTATGATATAACGGTATATACTATATAGGCTGTCTCGTCATTATTGTGATTATTTCCAAAATCAGAATCGATGCGTCTGACATAAATCAAAAGGAACAATAACAAACAAAGCAATTGATTAATCGTCATAATCATTAATTAAATCAATCATACCCATAACGCGTCTGACTTTTTGTAACATTTAACAGGCTATTTGTATTATTTGAAAGGTAAAGAATTTTTTTATTAGAAACGTTAATGTTTTATCATCGATTTATAATATAGGGGTATAATGTATGAGGGCAATCGTCTCGTAATAATATCTCTATTTAACAACAAAAATAAAAAATCATAGCCCTCGGGGCGTGGTGTAGGGGTTAGAGTGCTAACCTCGTATACCAAACGTCGCGGGTTCGGACCCCAGGCAGTCCGATGATTTTATTTAAGCCATTTGGATACCAAATGATTAATAATTGCTTATCATATAACATGTCGCTTCCAAGCGTTTTAAATGTAAGGGCCGTAATGTGGTGATTGAGGTGAAATCCACTGAGGAAGGAGTGCCGATAGGTCTCCGAAATATCTGGAAATATTGCCTTACTAACGAATTAAAAACAATTGCTGAAAATATAGCGTTTTTTTTCTCTTTAATTTCATAGGAAGGATAGGAGAGAAATGGTTGCTATAGTAACAAATTACCGGTATAAATATTTTTTTTTTATAAATTTTACATCTGAATTCAAATGTACCGTACTGTCGGGAACTAACTAAATGTCGTCACAAAAAATCTGGTGTAACAAGCACTTACCTTAGGTAATCGAAAGTTGTGTGCTGTGCGACCAGTTACACCAGATTTTTTACAAAGCATTTTTACTTTCTCTTACCTATGTATATATGTAATATATATATAGAGAGAAAGTATTGGATTCATGTAAAAATTCGATGTCGAGATTTTGATGGATCTTCACATTTTGAGGTCCCCTGAATCCAAAAGTGGTTTCGCGACATGGCTGTCTGTGTGTCTGTGTGTGTGTCTGTGAACAAAATATCTCAAGAACGAAAAGAGCTAGGAGGTTGAAATTTTATATTTAAGTTGGCACCCCCATGGGACGTGACACAAGCTTTTGAACAAAATCGACCAAAAAGTACTAGCCTTTACTGATTCACTTTTTCAGTTTTTTTCGATTTTCTCAAAATTTGCTCAACGATTTTTTTAAATTCAAAAATCAATTATTTTTTAGATTCTCTATAAAATGTATATTCTCATTTTGTGATTGAAATCTTCTGAAGACCACTTTACTCTTGTACTCCATAGAAAGATAGGAGAAATGGTTGCATGGTATCAAAATATAAATATTTTCCCATACTTATAAATTTTACATCTTGAATTCAATTGTACCCTACTGTCGGAAACTAAAACATGTCGACACAAAAAATCTGGTGTGACAAGCACGTACACTTTCGGTTACCGAAAGTTGTGTGCTGTGCGACCAGTTACACCAGATTTTTTACAAAGCATTTTTTTAAATAAATATACCGGTATATAAAAAATTTTATATGAAAAGATAAATTTTTGATATTGAATATCAAACAAACAAAACATTTTTTTGAGGTGAATGATATGTGAACTTTTAACTAGTTTAATCCATTGGCTTCCAATTATTTCAAATAAATTGAGATGGGCATTAGATGTTGAAAAGACCTTAAACTAAAAAAAAAAAATAATTTTATTCACATAAAATTATTCAAGAGTCAATAATTATTTTATTCTCAATACACTTAAAAATATAATAATCACTTATTTTCAGATTAAAATTAAAAAAAGAAATCAAATTTGATAAATTAAATCATTTTTTATGATTTTTTTTCAATTACAATAATTTATTAGAAATAAAAATAAATAAAAAAAGATTTAATCATAATTAAATTAGCCGCAATAGTTGCAATGATAGAGTAGTTCTTCGTTCTTCTAAAGAATCGTTTTTTGAACTAGTTCAGTCCTTGGCTCTCTCTAACATCAGTCAGTTGATTCTAGCCGCCCAAATGACATAAGTGTGTCTCGCGTTGTGAGTGAATTTATTATCAAATTATTTACTTATTATGTGTAATTAAAATGTGTCATGTTCAAATAGTGTTTATAAAGTGTTTAAGGAAGAGAGAAAAGGCTGCAGGATGGGTGTATACAACCTAAAAATAAAACGGTAAGCCAAAATCAGTATTTATTTAATCAACAATGTTCTAAAAATAAATGGCTAATCCCTCGTTTTTTTTTTGCCAAAGGCACACAGACACACCAACACAGAAATATTTGCGCGCGCATTAACGCATTTTATTTTTATTAAAAAATAAACATGTATATAATTTATTTATTTGGAAGTTTATTATTATCATCAATTTATAATATTGATAAAAATCAAAACAAAAAATTATTTTAATAAAAAAATCTGGTGTGACTGGTCGCACAGCACACAACTTTCTCTTACCTTGGGTATTCGAAAGTTGTTTTGTGTTCTATGCTTGTTACACCAGATTTTTTGTGTCGACATATATTTAGTTTCCGACAGTATGGTACATTCGAAATTAAAATTTATAAGTATGGAAAAAAATTTATATTTTGTTACCATGGCAACCATTTCTCCTATCTTTCCTATGAAGTAAAAAGTAAAGTGGTTTTCAGAAGATTTCAATCGCAAAATGATAATATACATTTCAAAGAGCATCGGTAAGAGAAAGTTGTGTTCTGTGCTGGTCAAAATAGAAAGAGAGGGAAGATCATGAGTGAAAATGACAAAGAGATAGTCACTTTAAGAAGCTGATTTTCAGCCAATGTGACGTCACCCCTTATTCTCAGAAACAATTAAATCAAGCAAAAAATGATAATAAAAAAAAAAACAATAAAATTATTTTCTTTTTTTATTATATTCATCAAATTAATTTAAAAAAAAACTTGCTTTTTAAATGTTAACTGCTTGAAAAAAAGTATGGTTATTTTTTAAAATTTTTATCTCATATTTGGACATTTTATACTCAAAAGAGAATCCTAAATGAATACAAAATTTCATAAGAATTGGAAAAAAATTTTTTTAAATGTGTAAAAAGTTCCAAAGGGGAAATTGTTGGTGCGAATTTTGAGAAAATCGAAAAAAAAAACTGAAAAACTACATCAGTAAAGTACTAGTACTTTTTGGCCGAAATCAAAAGCTTATTTTCACGCCCTAGTTTGGTGTCTAATTTAAATATGAAATTTCAACCTCGTAGCTCAATCCTTCACTTAAAATTTAACCCCACCCCCCCCCCAACTCAGGCCAAAACGCGGAAACCACTTTTTTGGACTCAGGTCAAAATCTCGACATCGAATTTTTGACAGGAATCCAATATTTTCTCTCTATATATTAACATATACCAGGTATAGGTAAAAGAAAGTAAAAAATACCCAATAAAATTATATATATATATAAATAAGTAAAATAAATATCTACCCAGTTTTCATCCTGGAACTTTCACATTTGTCTTGAGGTCCCCCCCCCCCTTTTAATTGTTCTTAATTAAAAAGCAACAATCTTTATTTAATTTTAATACTAAATGAATAAAAAAGTATTGGTTTGAATTTGAAAAAAGGGCAAAATTATTTTTTTTTAGCTCTAATTCAAATTACATCCAATAAATTTACCCTTCTGCAAAACAGCTTAAAATCCTTTTTGACTTTTACTTCTACTGAATTAAACAAAGATAATCTTCTAAATGGGATATTAATAAAGGCGACTCGCTTTGATCTGCTCTCAGCTTGATTTTCCCCAACTGACAGCCTGAGAAGCTCAGAGCTTCTTTCCAGTTAAGAAACTCAATATCATTCTCTCTCTCTCTCTCTCTCTCTCCCACAACTTCTACCCTCTCCCTCTCTCTTTCCACTCGATTCCATTGATATGGGAACACCAACACAGATCGACGACTCTTCCAATAGAGAGGGAATATTTATACAAATAGTGTAAGGAGAACCGAATTTTAATTTTAAAATAGAGAATAGAAAAAAAGAGACGGAATTTGTTTTATAGGAAATCTATAAAATCTAATACTATTTTATTGAACATGTATTTGTTTAAATTAAAGAATAATAGGGATTTGTTTTGAAAAAAAAGGTGGTGGTTTGCATTTATCTTAAAAAAAAAAAATCTTTATATTAGAGGCGGAAGAAATAAAAACTGTAAACCAGGTGAAAATTTAAACCTTGGCAAAATTTTATCGAGATTGCTCATTTTATTTATTAAAATAATCTAATCATTGACTTAATGATCCAATTAAGATAAAAAGAATTTAGTTTTAAATGATGACTCCTAATCCAAACCTCTCTTCTAACAAGAAAATAAACCAGGGATGGGCGTTAATTAGATCTCTAACTTCTTCCCTCACCTCAATTGATAGGATATTTAAAAAGAAAAAAATCATTGTGTGGTTTTGTGAAACCACGATGCAAGGGAAACTTTTTTCGGATCGTAGGCGTTTAACTGAAAATTTTCAGAAAATTATTCAATTAAGGGTACTTAATAATTGGAAAATGGGAATGATAATGGGAATCAATAGACGGATGTTAAAAACTGAGAACAATATTTATTTAGTAGGTCTAATTAAATGATTAAATCTTTAGATTTGAATCATTTTTATGAAAAAACATTCTTTTTTCTCATTCACACTCACATTTCACACTCATTCACACAGTCTTTTCGGCAACTAGCATTTAAGACTTTAAACGATATCCCGTTATTGTTATTATACATATTATGTCAATTCTTTTGAATCATTTTAAAAATTATATTTTATCAATTTAAAAATTGAATAATTAAATTTCACAGTTATTTTTTTATAATTCGTCATATATATTAAATTTCAACTTTCCTATTTTTGTCGTCACTGCTTGTGACGTCATGGCTTGTAGCGTCACGGCCTGTCATTGGTCATAGACGTCACAGCTTGTTAAGCGACATCCTGATAAAAGAGCGAAAAAATTTGAGGCCATCAAATAAAAGTTTTACTTTAAAAACTAATTTTAAAAGATAGTCTTTAAATTAAATATTAGTACATGTATCTGAAGGTCCTGTAAAAAAAATTTTAATTTTAGATGTTTTAGTATAGTAAATTTACAAATTTTTCTTGTAAATGATAACTACCATACATTTGTATACTAAATTTACAAATCTATGCATTAAAAAATTTTTACAACCAAAAAAACATTTTAAAATTACAATTCTCTTGGAAAATTAGAGTAAATATTGTAATTTTACCATTCGATTTCTAATTTTACAATACAACGGCATTGTAATTTTAGAACACGGTTTGTAATTTTAGAAAAGGGTTTGTAATTTTACAAAAAGGTTTCTAATTTTACAATACAACGGCATTGTAATTTTAGAACACGGCTTGTAATTTTAGAAAAGGGTTTGTAATTTTACAAAAAGGTTTCTAATTTTACAATACAAGGGTTTTGTAATTTTCCTTTTAAGGCTGTCTGAGACGGTCAACATGGC
This sequence comes from Euborellia annulipes, assembly GCA_023213315.1. Taxonomy (NCBI): domain Eukaryota; kingdom Metazoa; phylum Arthropoda; class Insecta; order Dermaptera; family Anisolabididae; genus Euborellia; species Euborellia annulipes. The sequence goes on from JAKCPI010017408.1 coordinate 103,546, forward strand.
CGACTTTGTTTCGACTGCTTTTTAGCTTTCTTAATAAAGACATTTTTGGCACTATAAGGATTTATTTAAGTTATAATAATACAAAAAATAATAATATTATGATAACTTTAAGTTTATTTTTTATTTTATTATTTAGTAAAAATAGTTTACAATGAGGTCATACTTGAATGCCAAATAGCAGAGATAGATCATTAGTTAACAGGTGATTCGATGGTCAAATGGACTAGGCAGCAGACTTCTACCAAAAAGGTCAGTGTTCAAATCCTGGAGGGATTTTTCATTAAATAAAAATATTTACTTCACTCCATTCAGGTAGGTCAATAACCTATGGGTCCAGTCGTAAATTTCTTTTTTCTTTTTTCTAAATATTAGTAAAATTACAAACATTTGGATTGTAAAATTGCTAAATATTTGTAAAATTACCACACATTTGGACTCGAAAATTGCTAAATATTAGTAAAATTACTAAATATTGGTAAAATTACCAGACATTTGGACTCGAAAATTGCTAAATATTAGTAAAATTACCACACATTTGTAAACGATTTTTGCAAAGAATTTTGTAAAAATATAATTCAACTGTATAGTAAATTTAGTATCTATTGGTCTTGGAAATTTGCTTACAACAAAAAAATTGTAAAATCATCAAAATTTTTTTACAGTGTAGGCTAATTTGTATTTTTGTAACTTATACAATTTTTATTAATAGTGTACAGTAATCTACAATAGCATTTTTATTAAAAAAAAAAAAACTCATTTAAAGCTTTCATATTTTTTAATTTTATTTATATTTTTTAATGAATTATTTAATTAAATTAAAACGCCACATTATGGTACTTATTCCTCCAATTCTGTCCATACACTTCTTCCTTTTGATTGGATTGAAACTAATTAAAGTACTTTATGAAACGAAACACGTAAACAAAACAGAAAGAACTTTAAGAATACCAATTAGTCCATTTACTCGATTAGAAATAATTTTATTACTCTCTCTCTCCCCTTCTACTACCTCTTCAACTTTATCTTGAAATCTAATGGAAATGTTAAAGAAATTAATTTTTTTTTTTATTATATTAATCAATTAGCTAATTTTCCATTTTTTTATTTTTTAATCCCCCAGGAAAATTATTTGTTTAGAAGTTTTTCTCATTATGCATTTCTCATTAAACATCCGTTTTTTTACTTATCTGCCAAATTAATTCATTTCAATCTGATCACCAAAACCTTATTATAAAACAATATTTTCTCTTATTTTAACGACTTGTTTTTCTTATTTCTCTAAATAACCTTCATTTTTTTTTTTTTTAAGTAAAAAAAAAATCCTTATCTTCTTTTCTTTTTAAGCTTTCACGCGTTTGCACATTTATTTTAATATAAATTTACAACCTCTTTGCGTTTTTTTTTTGTCACACATTGCCTTTTGAATATTTTTCAATGGGAATCAGGCATATGATGTTAAATGTTCATGAAATTCGAATTATAAGATGTGAAAGAAAGAGAGAATAAAATAAGAAAAAAATATGATTAAAATGCATATTTTGTGCGGAGCAAATAAAAAAAAAAACTTTTTACCTGTTTGAAAGAAAAAAAAAGTGAATTTTTCCGTTTATCTAACTAACTCAATGAAAGTAATTTAACTTGTAAGCAATAAAGCCAAAGTTCCAAATTATCTTTTAGTAAAGTAAATATTAATTTCTAAAGTCGATTTTGATAATAGCCCAACTATTACTTATTAAGTAGATAATTGTTGTTGTTTTATTAAGCGAGAAGAGAAGGTTGAGAAAAATTTAAAATTAGACCAATATAGGCCTACCCCATTTGTGGAATATAAAACAAATTCCATAGGATTTTAGAATCTGTGTTTTATCTAATATCAACGTATTATCTAATTACACACAGTCATTAATAAGCAATTAATGTTGTTCTTTATTGTATTGTAATTCAATATTTTTGGTTAATAAGCGGAAAAATGATTTTAAAATGAAATTACAAAATAGGAATGAGTTTTATAACTTAATTTATATTTAGCATAAAAATGTAAATACACAAGTAATATAAACATAATTAATAAATCATGAAGGAAATAATTGAAAAGAAAATAAGTAACTTTGTTCTATCCCCTAAAAGAACTCCTTTGATTTTTCATCACACTTTTAATTAAAGATTTTGATCTGAAAAAATTTAAATAGTGCATACTTAGCTTAAATTTAATAAGTATTTGTTGCATATTATTAACACCTATATAATTATCATATGTACTCCAACTGCGGCTCAAAATGTTTGTGTTTAAATTAAAAATTAATTAGAAAATACTAAATATAGGCCTATGTAAAATAAAACAATTTAAGCTTTATAACTCTAATTTTTAAAGAAATTAATTTTGATATTTAAATCTTTTAGAACAGTAGAGATGTCAGGATTTTAAAAAGGGGCGCCTGAATTTTACTGGAGGGGAGGAGGAGAGACAATCGCCAAGAGAGGGGTAATAACGATTAGGGTTTGAAATTAGCATTATTAAATGCCTTATGTATGATTAAAATTAAAAAAAAAAATTATTTTTCGACCTTTTGAGTAATAAATTACCTAAGTGAAGGGTGGGGGGGAAGATAATGTTTTTTTTTTTTATAACACATTAACCATCCCCTTTATTTTTAGTTCAGGATCCCAGGCCCATTTTACAAGTTGTTACTATTTTTTTCAATAATGCTTTCTTAAGATTTAATGAAAAAAACCCATAAATAATAATAAATTTTTGAGAATCGTCAAATTGACATATTATATTATATCCCTGCTACTCCTGTTAGCTATCACAATCAAGAATTGTTGTAAGAGGAAAAATTGGTCGTTTCATCAAAATGAAGCTACTCACCGAAAATTAGCTTGAATCCTGGACTATTTATTGACGTTGTGAACAAAATTTTCTTCTCTTTTATTGGAGTTTATATTTTGGTTAACAAAAAATAAGAAATTTTGTTATTTTCGGACATTTAAATAAATTCCTTAAAAAAAAAAATTAAATAATCCTTTGGGAAAGGAATCCGATATCTTTTGGTATTCATATAAAACAACAAAAGGAAGAAATAATTTAAAAGCTCGCTACTAAAATGAAATTCTCTAAATGTATTGGACATAGAGAGAGAGAGATAGAGAAAACAGAATGAATGAATGAATGTTTTCTATGGTTAGCTATTCTTCTCAATTTAAATTATTTTACCCATGTTTTATTATTTATTTTTTTAAATTATTTTTCGACATCTTAGTCCATCTAGACTATTTCATCCCCATTTTTACTTTCTCCTTTCTCTTACCTATATGTATGTCCCCTGAGTCCAAAAAGTGGTCTGACTGTGTGTCTGTCTGTCGTTGTGTGTTCAATTTTAAGCATGAAGGAATTGAGCTATGAGGCTGAAATTTTATATTTAAGTTAAACACCCCCCCCCCAAAAGGGAAAAAAAAGACTTTTAATCAAAATCGGCCAAAGAGTACTAGTACTTTACTGATGTAGTTTTTCAGTTTTTTTCGATTTTCTCAAAATTTGCTCCAACGATTTTTTTTTTTTAATTCAAAAATCAATTATTTTTTAGATGCTCTTTAAAATGTATATTCTCATTTTGCCATTGAAATCTTCTGAAGACCACTTTACTCTTGTACTCCATAGGAAAGATAGGAGAAATGGTTGCCCTGGTAGCAAAATATAAATATTTTTCCATATTTATAGATCTTACATCTTGAATTCAAATGTATCCGGCGGGAACTAAATATATGTCGACACGTAAAATCTGGTGTGACAAGCACAGAACCCAACTTTCGATTACCGAAGGTAAGAGAAAGTTGTGTGCTGTGCGCCAGTCACACCAGATTTTTTATTTTGTAGTTTGGAGAAAATGTCACCAGCTATTTAAATTCATTGTTATCAGTATGTTTCGAAATTCGCATTTTCCGTATTTGAAAGTTTAGCTAAAGTCCAAGGTCTAACCTAATCAAATTTTATTTTGAATCAGCCCGCGGCCCACAAGTAAGCCGCGGCCCACTGGAACCCCTGTCATAATATATTAGATGCATTATGCATATTATCAACATTATTTTTGTTAGTTGCAATTTAAAGTGCACCTATATAAAATATTCTGTAGGCGTTGACGAGTTTCACTTTATTTAGAGTTTAGTAAATGCAAACAAATGGTTCGTTAAATATCCTCCCTGCATACAGATTTATACACATTTATGTCTTTTCATACTATGTAAATAGTACGCTATGCAATAAATTTATTTCTTTCGTGTGATTTTTTATTATTATTATTATTATTATTAGCCTAATACTTTTTTCACTACTTTTTTATACTAGATTAAAACATTAATATTTATTATTTGCTTAAGCATAAATCATATTTCGATCATTTAAGTGGATTAAGGTTTGCAAAGGGCCGATAATCCTTTATGCAATAAAATAAAACCTCGTGCATATGGCGGCCTGGGTATTAAATTCCCTCCAGCTGGATATATATAGGCATGTTCATTCATTACAAACAGTGGCTTATTTTTATTTATTTTATTGGGTCCCCTCCACTCATTCTCTCTTAACTTTAAAGGGCTGAACGTTATCAAAAATCAATTTATATTTTAATAGGAAAAAAAAATTCATCCCTTTGTTTGAAATTGTTCATTATATTTATAGAGAGAGGATATTTTAATCAAGCGTATAATTATTTATCATAAAATAATTTAAATATTAATTAATTACTTTGCAAAATCGATTGACATTTTAAAAGGTTTGGTTGGTTAAATCAGTAAAAAAAAAAAAAACAGTACTCTCTCCCTTCTTCCTTTCTTCTCTCAAATTTCACTAGAATGTAGTAAATTATTTGCTTCAAAATAAAAAAAAATTTTAATTAAGTTTTTCTATGATCTTTTTTTAAATATTATTTAAATTTTCTGGATTATAGGATTTGTGTAACAAAACGAGGGGAAAAAAAAATAAAGAAAAATGAAAAATGTTATGCAAACAAAGTGACGTTTTGAATCAACAGATTTTTATCCAAAATTAAAGTGAAGCAAGCATATGTTTAAAATTTATCTATCGATCTTCGAGCTATTTAATATTGTAGACTCAGACTTTACGGAATTGAAATTTTGATAGGGAAAATTTTATCCAACTCAGGTTTTATTTAATATATAGAGATGATGTGATGAACATAGAATTTTATTACTTTTCAGAGAATTTGTTCTTTTCTAGTCCAAAATCAAATATCAATTTCTACGCTATAAACTTTTTTTTTCTCTTTTACTCTATATTTCAGAAAAAATAATTTCTGTGCCAGTATTCTAAATAAGCAATTTATTTATTAAAATTTTTTTTACGGTTTTTGTTGATATAGCCCTTCGTTTTTGAAAGGTTCTCAACCATTGAGCTAGCTTATTCATGGGAGCGCCTGTAGGTTATGCATCCTTTATGCAAACTAAGTAGCGATGGTAAGATAATAACGGGGCTTTAGTCGTCTCTTCCATCCACTCACATGCATAGGACGAGTTTAGGACATTTCTCGATGTAGCTTATTGTTTTTCAATTCTGAGCTGAATTTCAGTAGCATTTAACCCATAATGATCAGCGGAATTTTTTCCTTCATCTTAAGATTGCTGCTTAAGTCCGATATAGCAATTAATTCACTATAGACAGAGGGTTTAGATATTTGTATAAAGGATATATTTAAGACTTTTGCGGGTAAAGCAAAATAAAATAAGTCAGTTGCTTTTGGTAGTAAAAAAAAAATATTAAGAATAAAATGATTTTTATTATCTAATTTGAATTTGGTTTGTTATCAGCTAGCCAGTTCATTTGAATTACAAATTTATTCCATTTTGATTAGAAAAAAAAATTATATTTTATAATTTATTTTTATAAAAGAGATTAAAAATTTGTCATTTTGGTTGTTTTTTAATCATATCCCATATCAGGAAGAACATTCCCAGATAAATATATTTGAAAGATAAGAGAGCTTAAAGAAAACTAAAATCTAAAGACAATTTTTTTTTATTTAAATATATTTAAGGTCTTTTTCGTCAAGGGCCATTTAGACACCATCTCTATTTATTTCAATTTATTAAGAGCCAATTAAATTGGAATAAATTTTTATCGCACAATTGATCTCTAGCACAAGATACTCTACCACTGTGCTATGACCCAAGGGCAAAATGACACTTAAGGGGGATCAGTAGTGTAGGTGTTACGCATGTTTTTCCCGATAAGAGGGCGTTATATGTCTTAAAAAGTAAGCCAAATTACGAAAATTTGCGAAAAGATGTCAGAATGGTAGCTAACAATTTAATGCATTTGGTTGATTTTTAATGATCTTTTAATAATGAATTACTTTATATATGTTATTATATATTATGTATATCTTTTATAAAAGCATATAAAGACCAGATATAGGCTAATAGTATACCTGCTGTTAGACTAGCCTGCCATCTTTTGGAAGAGTGTTGAACTATTTGACAGATAATTTTTAAATATATACAGTATACTAAGCTTATTTTAAAATTTTCTTAATTAATGTGTGATTAATAATAACAATAAATTCATTTTTAAATTTTAAAAAAATTTAAAATTATTGGAACATATTGTTTTCTGTATTTGGTTGATAACAAAAAAAATTAATTTCCTTATTTTTTTAATAAGTCATTAAAAAAATTATAACTTTCTGTCCCAATAATCCCTTATGAATATAATTCATTTAAAAAAAAAAACCGCATTGAAAAATTCCTTATAGGCTAATAGTCTAGTTTTTTTTTTTTTTTTTTTTAAGTACGTTTAGACGCCTCTCCTATACCCCCTTAAAGAATTGAGCTAAGACTTCGAATAAAACATTATTAGTTTTTCTCTGTATTTAATTACTATTTTCTGATAATTTAAAATGAAATTGCAAGCTGATTGATGATTTTATCTCTCTCGATATATATAAATAGGAGAAGCAGACAGGCGACAGATGGCGAGGAGGATGAGACTGTTTTTGGCGACCAAAATTGACTGATTCGTTGAAAGATTGACAGAGACAGAGTGAAAATAATTGGAAAACTGTGAAAATGACAGTGAATTTTAAAATCAGAGGAAAAAATAATAAAAATAAAAAAATAATATTTGATATAAGATAAACAAATACAGTATATCAAAATTAATTTTACAGCAAATATGATATCTAATATCAATAGAAGTGAAAATGTTTATTGATCATTAAAAATTTGTTTCTGTTAATATTTGAAAATAAAAAAAGCCCCCGGGTGTGGCGTAGTAGGTAGTGTGCCTACCTCCTATACCAAACGTCGCGGGTTCGGACCCAGGCAGTCCGATGATTTTATTTAAGCCATTTGGATACCAGATGGCTTAAATAGAAATGCCTGAACCCCAAATTGATATATTAATTACAACGGTTATCGTCCAAGTCTTATATGGCCTAAGTTGCCGAAAAGACTGTGTGAATGTGTGTGTGAGTGTGAGTGAGAAAAAAGTGTGTGAAAATAAAAAAAAATAGCAACACTAAATGTATGACTTTTGTTTTGTACAGAATCAGACACCCGTTCTAGTTAGAATGAGATGGGAGAAAATTAATGGGGAGGAATTAGATTGCAAACTATCATCGCATTTGTTTTTTTTAGACTGAATAAATATGCTCTAGCGAAAGGTGAAACTCTAAATAAAGTGTCTCTTTTTCTATTATTATTATTATTATTATTTGAAATTCCTATTGGGATCCCCGTTTATTTCCTCGAGGTGCTTTCGTGCACGAAGACACACACCTCAAACCCAACCGGCCTCTGGCCGTAGCCATCTACCGGCACCCCGTGAAGTTACATCATTTCCTATCTCTAGCTCCTCCTCCTGCTTTCGTCTCTAGCTAGTGAACTAATCCTTATTTCTGGAACTAACCGGCTCCTTATATCCAACCTCTTCTATCCTATGTAGGATGTCCTAGTTTGAGGAGGGACTCCCTCAGCACCGGCGGGTAGCCTACTCCTTTCGAAGAATGCATCCCTTAGAGGGAACCTTCTTTACGTCCCTTCCACAGGACGGGATGTCACAGCAACCTCCCACTCCTCGTAGAGTTGCCTGGTGGCTATTGTGGTGAGATCCTATATTCCAATCCAGTGCCTGCTTGAGAATTTGTTTACATTAAATAAATATTTTTGTTTTATGAAAAATCGCGCACGCCAAGGATTTGAACAGGGATCTTCTTTGTAGAAGCCGACAGGTGCTTTCATCTACACAGACATACACTCCAAACGCAACCTGGCTCTAGCCGGAGGCATCTACCGACATCAACACACCGCGTTACATGATTTCCTATCTCAAACTCTTTTTTTACTTTTTTTTTTTTTGAAGAAATCAATTTAATAGAAATATTTTTTTAATGATAAATTTTTCTTTATGATCGGCATCTGTTGGCCATCGATTTAGCATACTTATTTTCTTATTCTCTTTTCGAATCTCTTGGAGAATATTGAAAGAAAATGGACATCAACTCTTTGGGAATATGGTCGAAGACTTTTTTTTTTGAATTGATGGACAATCCCTCTATGGAATAAAAATAGTGAAAAGGACAGAGATATGCATATTGGATACACACGCAGACATATCTACTCAGTGAGACGAAGTAAAAAGAATTTGAGATAAAAAATGAACCATTTTGCGGCGGAATTCAATTTAAAAAACAGCAGAGAGGCTTTTAGGTTTCAATTTTATATTTTTAGATTGCTTATTAACCTTATTTTTGATACTGTATTTTGATCTTATTACGAAACTAAGGATCGTTCCTCACAACCACTAAAAAACTTTTAACATCCGCCTCACATAGTCTAGAAAGAACACTTTTTATTTGAACCGATTTGACTATTTTCATGATCTTTTAAAACTATAAAGGTCAACTTTAATTAAAACAAATAGCTTAATATAAATGAATCCCTATTAATTTTATGATGAATAATAATAAAGCACCATGTTTTTTATTACTGAAACAAAAAATTCATTTTAATTTATTTTTGTTACACCCCAATCTGAATGTATTATTAATGACTATGTTTGTGACAAACATTTTTTCCATAAAGAAGATATTTTAATTAAAATTAATTAAAACGGAAAGAACGATTAATATTATAATACAAATATTTTATATCAAAAACTTTCCAAAAAAAAGAAAGCTAAAAAAAAAAAATTATTAATAGAATAAATGAATCTGTATTTTAAATGGAATCTAAATTTAATTTTGGAAAAATCTGATGTGACAAGCACAGTACATAACTTTCAATTACTTGAGGTAAGAAAAAGTGTGCTCTACGACCAGTTTATTGTGACAATATATATTTAGTTTCCGGAGTTATAGTAGAATTCAAGATGTAAAATTTCTAAACAGAAAAATATTTCCTAGAGAGTACAGTGAGCGCCACAATTAAGTCCCCACCTGATAGCTTTAGCCTTAAGTATATGGTTTAGTATATGGTGTATAATGAAATAATTTTAATGACCGAAAAGGTAAAACGTAAAATCTGGTACAGATGATTTTATTTTACTTTTTCAAATTTAAAACTATTTCACTATTTTCCATATACTATACCTTATACTTAAGGCTAAAGCTATCAGGTGGGGACTTAATTGTAGCTCTCACTGTACAAGAGTAAAGTGAGCTTCAAACAATTCTGAGGGCAAAATGAGAATATACATTTAAAGAGCATGATTTATGAATTTTAATCAAAATTGTTAGGGCGAATTTTGAGAAAATGGAAAAACTAATAAAGTGCATCAGTACAGTACTAGTACTTTTAGACCGATTTTTATGAAAAGCTTCTTGTTACGTGCTAAAGGAGTAACTAACTTAAATATTAAATTTTAACATCCTTGCTTTTTTCGCTCTTGAAATATTTTGTTAATAGACAGACAGACAGACAGAATTTTGCACGACGACGTGTAATTCCATCAAAATCTCGAAATTATAGGAACTAGGCCTATATTATTTTAATATCCAGAATATAATATCTGCAAATTTTGTTGATATTTTTGATATCTCAAAAAAAAAAATATTGTCTAGTTGCATTCAAAACAATGGCGGATTAATGCAATTTTGTCGGGGGGGGGGCGGATTTTTTTTAATTTAATTTTTTAATTAAGGACTTTGTCGGCATCTATGACCATTGTCTAGACCCCTTTCCTATTTATTTAAATTGATTGGTAACACTTCACACTTTTTTCTCATTCACACTCACACTCACACACACATTCACACTGTCTTTTCGGCAGCTCAGGCCATTTAAGACTTTAGACGATAACCGTTATTTATGAATTTATATATATTAGGGTCCAGGCATTTTTATTTAAGCCATCTGGTATCCAGATGGCTTAAATAAAATCATCGGACTGCCTGGGGTCCGAACCCGCGACGTTTGGTATATGAGGTTAGCACGCTAACCTCTACACCACGCCCCGTGGGCAATTGATTGGTAACAAATTCAATTGAAATTAAAGAGCGGAAATCATAATTTCTTTAGATTACTAGTTTTTATAACTGTTTGAATTTCTTCTTGGGGGAGGTGATCGCCCCCACCGCCCCCCCCGCCCCTGATTCAGAAGATATACGATAAGGAACCATGCGCCATTAACCCTATTCTAAGATAAACGGCATTTGATTTGCACAATTGTAAACAAAACCAATGGCAATGATTTTTTTTCTTGTTTTATACAAAAAAATTGTACAGAGTAATAAATCTTGTGATTTAAAAATAAAGAGGTAGATATTCTTTTTCCCTACAAGATGGCGGCGGTCTTATCCCAATTTCGATCATAATGGCGCTTGGTTCCTTTAAGCATACCATCGCCCATATTTTTTTATCAATTGGTGAAATTAATTAAGACTTAAGTTGAAATTTATTTAGAAATCATTTTACTCTTAAGTTAGGCAAGCAAACAGGCTACAAATTATAAATCGATTGGGATTTTGATACAATCAAGTGGCACAGGTTTCATAATTAATTTAAACTTTGAAAAGAATGTTCCTTTCGCACTCGAGGTATCTAGGACAATCTTTTACTGCTGGGAGAGTGGTTAAAAAGTTTCTGGAATAAAAAGTGGTGATATTCCTCTTATGTCTTAAAGATAAGAAGAAAAAGAAAAGAAATGAGAGGGAGAAAGAGAGGCTAGAATAAAAAAAAGAAAAAGGGAGAGGGTTGAAATGAGGAATCGACGATCAAAGATATTTTTTGACCTCTGAACTGAGTATTGGTAACAATAACCGTTCTTTTGGTCATATTTTCCCTCTCATAAATGGTTACTGGTTACACTATTTTTTTTTTTTTTTTTTTTTATTAATATCTGGATTATTTGTAAGATTATATCGATAAAAGACAGGGAGAAAAACGAGGGGTGTCAAATATCGGTTTTATGTTATTGCTGTAAAGAAATAAAACAAATGTAAGGGGTTCTTTATATCTTTTCGGATAAAAAAATTGGTTAAGGTAAAATATAGAGTGAGAATGGGAACGGAAGGAATTCATGGGAATAAAAAATACAAAGATATTAATAAACTAGCATATTGTCTGCAATAAATAACTCAAAAACATAGAAAAAAGTTTGGGGGGAGGAAAATACTCCATTTTAATTGGTCCTCAACTTTTCTAGAACCGAGACTTCAATTTCTCTATCTCCTTCTACTACTTTGCTAGAAACTAGACGATTGCCCTCGGGCTTGGTCTAGTGGCTAGCTTCCTGGTCTTCTAAGCCAAGGATCGAGGGTTCGGATCCCAAGCAGTCTTACCTTCGGTAATCAAAAGTTGTGTACTGTGCTTGTCACGCCAGAATTTTTGTGTCGACATGTAATTAGTTTCCGACAGTACGGTACATTCGATTTTCAAGATGTAAAATTTATGTGACAATATTTATATTTCGTTACCATGGCAACCATTTCTCCAATCTTTTCTACGGATTACAAGAGTAAAGTGGTCTTCAGTAGATTTCAATTGCAAAATGAGAATATACATTTTAAAGTGCATCTAAAAAATAGTTGATCTATGAATTAAAAAAAAAAATCGTTCGAGCGAATTTTGAGAAAATCGAAAAAAACTGAAAAAGTGCATCATTAAAGTACTAATACTCTTTCTTTGGTCGATTTTGTTCAAAGGCTTCGTGTCACGTCCCATGGAAGTGTCTAACCAAGGGCGGATACAAGGGGGGGGTAAAGGGGGTAATTACCCCCCTGAGATTTGAAAAAAATACTTTTTTTCGAAAAAAAATGTATTTTTAATGTAAAATTTCAAACATTAATACTTAAAAATTTGATTTGTATTTATATTCTGGCAAACAAGTACAGAATGCGTCTTTAAATTACCGAAATTAAGAAAAAAAAATGTATGCTGTGCGACCATCACTCCAGATTACCCCCCCCCCCCCACGAGAAACACCTCTGGATCCGCCACTGTGTCTAACTTAAATATAAAATTCCAACTTCCTAGCTCTTTTCGTTCTTGAGACATTTTGTTCACAGACACACAGACCATGTCACGAAAACCACTTTTTTGGATTCAGGGGACCTAAAAACGTATATATCCATCAAAATCTCGACATCGAATTTTTTACATGAATCCTATACTTTCTCTCTCTATATATTAACATATATAGAGGTAAGAGAAAGTAAAAAATTAAAAAAAAATATTTTGCCAAGAATATATAAAATTAATAAAAATATATTCATCTTTGGATATAACCAAGAAGTCAAACAAAAAAAAATATCTTTGGATATATTAATTTAAAATTACTAAAATTAAAATATTAATTAATAATTTTTTTTCAATTAAATTATTTTTTATTTTAAATATTTATTTGAATTTAATCTTTGTTTTGATTAGAGTAGTGGCGTGGGTTGTTACGTGGGCGCGCGCCTCTATTGCCTCTCCGCTTTCCTTTCAGTTTTATTTTGATAGTGAAAGTGTTTGTGTCTTAAGTGACAATTAAAATAAGTGATCTAATAAAGTGCTTAAACCTCAGTGCCTCCAGTACCGGTATATTCTCCAAATAACCAAGAAGCCTTTCTTCGTTCAATCACCTTTATAGGTAAATAAATATCAATTGTTTTATTTAATTCTGGCAAATTCTCTTTTAAGAATCTGGAGATCATGCCGCCATTAGTCAAGTGTTGATCACCAGCTAATCGGATAAAAATTTACTTAAATCAATTTGTAAATAGGGATTGGAATGAAAACAATTTATTATTAATTTTTATTTTTGTATGTCTTGAAGGCTTAAATACCCGGAAAGACAAAGATTGGTAAAAGTTATTAAAACATTTTCGTGTCGTCTATATTTCTAACGTTAATTAATGAATACCGCCATTTTCCCCTTCGCCCGCCCTATCACTAAATTTTTTTGTAAGACTTCTATTTATTTACTAACCTGATAATTATTTTTCATCTTGTTGAGTCTTTCATTTAAAATTATCATCAATACATTAATGCCATCTTTTGTTGAATTGATAAATCTTCGACTTTTATAAATTTATTTTATAGCCACCATAAAGAGTTTCTCAGAAATTAGTTCTTATATTTGAACTTGAAATAGATTTAGGTCATTGGTCTCTTTTAAACAGCTGATTAAAAAAAGACAACTAATCTTATAAATAATCAATATTAACGGTTAACCTAAAAGTCTTATATGGCCAAAGTTGCCAAAAAGACTGTGTGCATGTGAGTGCGAGTGTGAATAAGAAAAAAGTGTGTATTAAAAAAAAAAAAAAAACAACTAGACTATTATAAATAATTTTTCTATGCTTTTTTTTAAATGAATTAAAATTTTTGTAACAGAAAGTTATAATTTTTTTAATGACTTATTAAAAAATTATGAAAATAATTTTTTTTCTAATCAAGCAAATAAGTTTACAGAAAAACAAACTGTTACACTAATTTTAAATTTTTTTTAATTTTTTTTTCTTATAAAAAAAAACATTCACACTTTTTTCTCATTCACACTCACACTCATTTAAGCCATCTGGTATCCAAATGGCTTAAATAAAATCATCGGACTGCCACCCGCCAACCAACCCGCGACGTTTGGTATAGGAGGTAGGCACGCTACCTACTACGCCAAACCCAGGGGCTTTTTTTTTTAAATTTAAAAATGAATTTATTGTTATTATTAATCACATATTAATTAAGAAAAATTTAAAGTAAACTTAAATGATTTGTAATTAAAAAACCGTCAAAATAGTCCAGCATTCTGCCGATAGGTGACTGGACTGGTTATCTTAAGCTATTATCTGATCACTTATCATTTGAATTTCTTCTCATTTCAATTTTTATAATGGTCTTATATGAATTCTTAAAAGTAATTTTTATTCTAACTTATTTGTCTATAAATATTTGCGCGGTCAGAAAATTTGGCAAGAGTTAATTATTTAAAAAAAATTTTCATAATTGAAAACAATGAATTAATTAGGAAAAAGTTTATATAATTAGGAAAGTTAATTTTTTTTTAAGAGTGAAGAAACTTATTAAAACTTTCAATAATTTCCTCAAAAGCTCTTTTAAACTTTTCAGTTTCATTTTTTGATATTTGTCAAAAACTTTAAGTTTTTTTTTCTCATCAGTAAATGCAAATTCAAAAACAAATTAGTTGAAGTAGGAAAAAAATTACGTTTGGAAGTAGTTTACGTTGTGAAAAAACGAGAAGAGCAAAGCAAACATTTGAGAGTGAAATAGTGAAAGCTAATTCACACTTTTCACTTCTCCTTTAATTTAAAGGGTCACAACTCAAGGACATGGAATAAATAAATAATCAGTTAATGTCTTCGGCGATTTTATCCAGATTTTTTTAATCAATCTGTACATTAATAATGAAGCTACTCAAACAGAATAAATTAACGAATTATTATTATTATTATACTTCGAAAAAATTAAAGAAATGAAAATCAAATAAATAAATTTGTGAAATAAAAAAAAGACAAAATAAAATAATAAGCTAAATAATAGGATAGCTAAGTCAGCCAAATAAAAATATTTTTTTTTAATCATCATTCTTTTTGCTACCCTTGTTATTTTATATAATAAGATATAAACTTTCGACCATTGTTTCTCGTTGAAACATTTTGTACATTTAAATTAAATATACAAATTAAACGTACACCATAACATAATATAGTCAACTTTAATTAAGATAGGATAATTGTTTATTGGTTTATCGCAATATCTTGCGGCACCCCTTAGCCAATCTTGCAGCACCCTTGGGTGCCGGGGCACACCGGTTGGGAACCACTGCTCTAGAAAGTAATCGCTGATTTTCTTCATAACCATATTGAATCGTCTCAGCTTAATGAATTATAAGGGTCCGACAGAAACACGATTTTCAGCTGAAACCGAATTTCGGCCTCAACCTTAGTTTCGGCCGAAGCTTGTATTTCCCTATAAAAAAAATCATTTTATATTTTTTGAATTTTTTTTCTCCCTCCAGTGAAAATCATTTTACCTTTTTTTAGGGAGACTAAATTTTTTCCCGCATCTTTTCCGCTTTTGCAAATCATTTGACCTTTTTTTTGCATGCGAGTCTCATCCCATCTTTTCAGACTCAGGTTTCGATCGGCCGAAAGTTTCGGCTACTTTTTGGGGAACCGAAAATTTGGTCGGTTCCTATTAATCATATCCTATTCATCAAGTAACTATTATTTCTTCTTGATCTTGGTCACTTGACCCAAGTTATTATTAGTTACTATAGATCAGTGATTCTCAACCACGCGGCACTTATGTGTACCACCAAATTTTGAAATCGTTAAAAGTATGCAGCGACAAAAAAAAAAAAAAAAGATTGAGAATCACTGCTAGAGAATATAATTTTTTATATATTTTTTCGGCTTTAAGCTTTTTTTTAATTCTTGAGGTGAAAAATACCTCTGCTTTGAATTAGGTTCAATTCGGAATACATCCTGTTTGAAAGTGACAAATTTTGCTCGGAATACGGCTTTATTTTAAATGAACTTTCCAATTAATCTGAGTTTAATTGAGAGTTTGTATAATTTATTAATTATTAGCTTTATTTAAATATTTTATTTTTAAAAACTTAACTCCTTCCATTTGAAAGATAGTAAGTAAATAAATCAAAGCGAAAGGAATATAATTTCAATTCAATTCTTAAAGCAAATTTAAAGCTAATTTAACTTAATTCAAGTGCAAATTCTTCTGTTTTATTATCGAATTAGATTCATTTATGTGCTGCAAGTGACAAGATTTAGAAATTTAGGCCAAGTAGCCCCCAATTAGTTGAAGGACAATAAGACAGAGTACTCCTCGCCTCCTCACTCCGCTCTGCTCAATTAAATCTCCTTTTCAGGGTCTGGTCATCATTAATCACATCCCATTCCTTGCAGTAGGGAATTTATAAAAAGAGCAAGTAAACCTTAAAGGGAAAAAGATCCATTACCATTTCCAAAAGAGCTTTTCTTTTTACTTTTTTCTTTCTATTCAGAAATATGTTTTTTTTTTTTTTTTTTATTAATGGAAATACGTTTTTTCAAATATTTATTTATAAAAAGAGCTTATAAAGCCAATTCGAATTAACTAATAATATTCATAATTTTTTAAAATTATAAGTTTTTTTCTTCAGAAATTTACATTCTTAATATCGTTTCACTTTTGCACTTATTTTTTCAATAATGTAATGCAAACTAATGAGATGAATCAGGGGCGTATGTAGAAATTTTTTTCGGGGGGGGGAGGCCCGAACTCAAAAATTTTTCTGCGGAAATTTTTTTTTTTAAGAAACTATATTTTTTTCACACGAAATTTTTTGCGGAACATTTTTTCTATTGCGGAACCAAAGTTGTCCATCCTGCGGAAAAATTTGTTGCGCTTATGTCTGTATATCCCTATATATGTATATGTGTTTGGGAAATTTGGGGGGGGCCAGGCCCCCTCGGCCCCCCTTATATACGCCCCTGAGATGAATAATTCTTTCCTAGGTGCCCCTAAAATCTAGGACTTAAACGTAATTTGTTCTTTAACCAATCAAAAACAAGATCCATCACAATCCATCATGCAATGCTTTCTATAGGCCTAGATTTGTTTAAAAAAAAATTGTGAGCTTTCAACTAAATATAAACAATTTAAAAAAAAAAAAAAAAAAAAAAATGACGTTGTTGTTGGGGGGGGGGGTGTGTAGGTGGTTTGTTAAATGTTATTTTTTTTTATAATTTTTTGTTTATATAGTGTATAAAGAGAAATAGAATTTTTAGAAAAAAATTAGTTAAAAAGGGTAATATAAAAAATGAATTTGGAAAAATGTTATTTAAAAATATTTAGTTTGAAAAAATATAAAGAATAAAAATTTTAAAATAGAGTATTTTATTATAATATAAAAAAAATGAAAATTTCAAAATTTTGAAAAATTTTAAGTAATGTTATTCAAGTGTTATTTATCCAAAAGTGATAGAAATCTAAATTTTAGGTAAGGACATATACAAGTTTCATCGATCTAGTGTTTGGTTAAGAATCGTGTTTACACACACCCAGACTAATTCCAAAAGAATATACGAGAAAGTCTCGGGAATCAACCCTATTTTTTTTAATTTGTTTCTTCGATGCCATTTTTCATTGCTGTAGATATGAGGGGTTCAGAGCAAAAGTGCACCAAGCCCACTTGCCTAAGATGCCGAAAAGACTTAAAAAAAAAAATGACCAACTCGGTAATAAATTTTTTTATAATAAAAAAATAATCCATTAATGAGTTAGTAATTTGTATTCTCTACCTTCCATCAACCTAACACAAATTTTCTGCAACCCTTTGCTAGAATTTAAGAAGGTCATTTACTGCAAAAAAGTGAATTTCTCCCCAGCATTTTTTCATTGCAAAATCAAGAAACTAAATATGTGTAAGAATAAATTAAATAATAAAATAGGTAGAATATGTTATTTAATAATAAATAATTTAACGATTCGCGTAGTGAGCCTAATACAAATCCTTCTTCTAAAGCTCTTGTCAACGTTATTTTTTAAAGATTCAATCTAAGTAAGAACTCCATAGTGAAGGGATTAACTTGTCAGTCTAGATATATGAAGATTATCAGTTCTATCCTCATTCCCCATACTAAGAGCTATTCTCATTTAAATATGGATTATTCGAAATCTTTTAAACATGGCTTAACTATTAATTGAAAAAAAAAAAAAATTATTTTACATAAAATATTGATATTTTTTAAATTCGTATATATTTAATTAAAAAAAAAAAACTTCATGAGTTTTACTTCAAATGTATTTTATTTTTTGTATGTACGGGTATAAAAAAATACATTTGGCTGCTAAAAGTCGAGGTTTTTTTTTTTATTTCAGCCACAAAGACATTTTTTTAACTCACACACACACACACATACACACAGTTTTTTCGGCAACTTAGGTCATATGAGACTTTATACGATAACCGTTATTATGAATATATATATATATTGGGGTCGATGCAATCTTATTTAAGCCATTTGGTATTCAAATGGCTTAAATAAAATCATCGGACTGGGATCCGAACCCTCGGCCCTTGGTATGAAAGGTAGGTGCGCTACCAACTACACCAAGCCCGAAGGCCCACAAAGACATACCTACCACACAATTCATTTTTAAAATTCCTACCATTGGGTAATAAATATAAAGTATACCTAACTACACTAATTGTTAGTTAGCCGATCCTCTATTTTTTTTTTTTTTTTTTTTTTTATTAAATCATCAAATTTATAAATTTTTATATAATTAATGGTTGTATATTCAAATACACCATTATGTCTCTCTATTTGGGCAAACGAATTATCTTTTATGAAAAGCCCTCGAGCCTTGGTGCAGGGGTTAGCGTGCTGGCCTTCTAAACCAAGGGTCGCAGGTTCGCATCCCGTCTCATGCGACAATTTATTTCAATTTAATTGTCTACCAATAAATTGAGACGGGGTCTAAAGGGCCTCCGTTGCCGAAAAAGATCTTAATTTAATTAAAAAAAAAAAAAAGATTATTTCTTTTATGAAAAGACTTTGAATAACTATCAGGCGCTCTTGATTAGTGGCGCTTCGCGTGTTAAATAGCTGAACTTATGGTCTTATACAGCATAACTAAAAGGTAATCATTAGCTGAGGAGTTTTTTAATAAACAAGTTTCAATTTTTCAAAATACATGAATTCATAATCAAGATGATCTCTATCAAATAGAATTCAGTGAAGTATTTTTAAAGCATTCCTAGGAATAAATATTGAATTTTCTCTAAAATCTAAATACACTTTTTAAAACTAACAATAGAATATTTTTTTTTTTAAACATTCACACTTTTTTCTCATTCGCACTCACATTCACACACATTCATACAGTCTTTTCGGCAACTTAGGCCATTTAAGACTTTAGACGATAACCGTTGTAGAGAATATCTATTGTGGGGTCAGGCATTTCTATTTAAGCCATCTGGTATCCAAATGGCTTAAATAAAATCATCGGACTGCCTGGGTCCGAACCCGCGACGTTTGGTATAGGAGGTAGGCGTGCTACTTACTACGCCAAACCCGGGGGCCAATAGAATATTAATCCAGACTCAAGCAAACAGTGGCGTAACGTATTTTAGCTGCCCCCTCCTCGCGACTTTTTAAATTTTTTTTTTATAGGCCTGCACTCCCGATTTCATTTGGATGCCCATCCGTCCGAATCCGTTTATTTAGACTTGCTATCCGCCAATACCCGCCCGTAATTTTTTCAGATTCTTCAAAATTCTTATTTATCCAAATGGCTTAAATAAAAGCATCGGACTGCTTAGGGTTCGAACCCTCGATCCTTGATATACAATAGAAGGAGATTAGGCCCCCCCTTAGGAAGGCGCACTACCAACTACCCCAAACCCGAAAGCAAACGTTTTCTAATGAAGATTTAAAAAAAATGAAATGTACAAACCACAAATAATAAATGTATTTTAGTGAAACGGTAAAGAAAAAGCGTATAGAAATATTCAAAAAAATTTAATAGGCTTAAATATTCATTTTCTTCATTTTTATTGATTTATCCTTGTGAGGCTAATTAGATGAATATTCAATCTATCTCTCTCTCACTCTTTCATCCTCTGAATTCTCTTTCTGTCTCTGTCGCTTTGCGATCCATTTTTTTTTTTTTTTTTTTTGAACGTGAGCCAATAAATTGAGAGTGCCGAAGAGAATTCAGTTGGTTCTTCTCTTTTTTTCGCGATTTTATTGCGCACCCAGGAATCATAATAAACAACGTAACTAATGGCAGAGAGCGACATGATGGGTGGAGGGATGGAGAGTAGGGTGGCGTTCCCCATTCTAAAATTATTATTAATGGATTGGAGAAATTTGAAAAAAAAAAAAAAAGAAAGAAAAATCAATAGAGTGGAGGAGAATGGACGAGAGAGAGAGAACACCAATAAAATTGCGATTTTAATTTTTATTCCATCTCTAAAAGCTTTTTACTTTGTGTATTAACAAACAAATATTTTGTTACAAAAACTTAAAAAAAAAAAAAAAATAATCAAAAGTACCCATTATTAAATACAATAGGCCTACCTCTGAATATTAATTTATTAACCGCTCATGATTCAGCTTTGATTAAAAACATATTAATTTCACCCTTCCCTCCCCTGTTTACGCTATACTAACAATGAATAATTTTTTCAATAGCAGTCTTTCAAAAACAAAAAGAAAAGAAAAGTAAGAAGTATCCACAGTCATTATACAGATATAAATTTATTATAATTCACCAAAAGTTCTTACGAGTTCCATAAATATCAAAGTCAAAATGTCATCTAACACTTTTTGTGAATACGTCTATTTGTTGGTGAGCAAAACATCCCATGACCCCTGCGAAACGAATCCAGGATCTTCAGCCAATCCGGTTTCTGAGTTTTTTTTATTTCACCCTTCCCTCCCCTGTTTACAAAATTTTTTTTTCCAAAATACATGTATATACAAACATTATGATAATACAAAACAAATATAAATATTATACAAAAACATAATAAAATGTCAATACAAAAAAACTTTAAATACAAATAAACATTATACAAAAACATAGCACCAAAATATAGTCTATACAAAAACATGTTACAAAAAAAAAACCCTATAAAATAAAGAATAGCAATAGTGTCTGTATGGCTATTTCAGATTCTCCAAGGAAATTTGCTGTTGCTTTGACTAATGCTTCTGTAGATCTGTCGATAATTTAATGGAGGGATGGAGGATCTCGAAAGTTAGGCTGTATTTTTCGTAGATGTATGATTCGTTGACTGGCATATAGGCCTAGTTGACATTCCGAAACAGCTCAAGTGAATTTTTAATGTTTAATTAGGAAAGTTACGAGATAATTTTTTTTTTTTTGTCAAGGTTGTAGGTTGACACGGTTAAAGAAAAATTTTTTTTCTTTTTTCAGGATCATTATTTCACCAAACGATTGGTGTGCATACATAGTTTCGGCAAATTGCCTTCTTCAGGTCTAAAAATACAAGATTAATTATATTAATATATTATTTGCTGAAACTATGTATGCTCACCAATCGTTTGGTAAATTTTGAGACAAGAAAATAATTTTTGTTTTTTCTTTAACCGTGTCAAACTACAACTTTGACAAAAAAAATATCGCGTGTTTTCTCTAATTCATCATTATTAAATATAGGCCAACAAATTATTTTCTCACCCAATTTGCGCAAACATCATAAAAAATTTCTGCCTGATTCCTGTAGTCCTCTTTTGATTCAGTATACTCTCAAAGTGTTCTTAAAGTTTTCACCAGATATTTAAGTCTATATACAGAAAAAAATATTTTTTTTTTTATAAAGTAAATAAAGTGTCGTCCAAACCGAAAGTTAGATTATTTATTCCAAAAAAATAAAATTTCGATATATAAATTACCTCATGGTGATCAACACCCAAAGCGATTATTTTCATTCGAATAGTTGCGTTGCTGCCAAGCCTCTTCCACCTCAGTTCCGCACTGCTTGCAGATCTACATCAAACACTGCAATGCACTACGGAATTGAAGCAGAAGGACCGTGTGTCTCTCCAATATATATCCATATATAAATATATATTTAAAGTATTTAATTTTTAACAAGTCTGTGAGTGTTTTTTATTGATGAGGCCAAACATCCCATGGAATCGAACCCAGGATCTCCGCCTTTCCGGGGCCTAGGCGTGCGGCATTAGCTAAAGTATTTAATTTTCTTATTTTAATCTTTATAATTATGTAATCATTATAAAGAATTGTAAATTCCAAAAGATTGCAATTTATATATGCATACGAATAGAGAGAGTTAAGGATGAGGCTTGTCTCGTAGAAATTCTTTCATCTCCGCCGATTCAGGAATTCTCTTCAAATTACTCCATACTAAGCGATAATTATGCATAAACGATTATTAATAATATTTAGAGAGAAGTCTATTTATATGAAAGCCAAATTTAATAATAATCGATAAACATCATTTAAATTTTCATCAGGAATTCTCTGATGATTTAGTCTATTAATTGATTTAATTTACTCACCTAGAATAGATTAAATGATAAGAGTTGAAGATTTAGAAACGGGAAGTGCTGGTAAATTATTTCTTGAACGCCAGGCTTAGAAATAATATCCGTCAAAAAAGAGATTAGACATCCTTCTTTCCATTTTCTTCTTCCAAATGAAATAATACACCATTTATAGGCCTACTACAAAGGGGTCGAGGTTTTTTGAGGGGGGAAGTTAGATAAGTAAAAAACGTATTTTGATATTAATAATGTTATACATCTCTTAGTATTTAAAGCTTCTCACCGGGCAAGGTGGATGTATACTGTGAAAGGTTTTTTGTATTTTTTTGTTTTATAATTTTTGTATCTTTAATTTTAGGGGGGGAGGGTGCCCCCCGACCAGCTACTACAGTATTTCAAAAATGTATATTTTTCACTTTCAGTAATTTATTTCAAATACAGCATTATTATTGAGTTATAATTGGAGTTGGCTGGTGAGTGAGTAATTTAAGGGATGATGTATAAGCAGTGAACAAAAAAAAAAGGTTTTTTGATATTCTCTGTCCGCGTTTCAAATGCAAATCGCGCTCATCATCAGGACCTATAGTCAACAAAATGTATTCATACAGTATATAAGAAAAAATTACATTGTAAATTTATTTGAAGGAGGTATATAGCTGAGTGTTGATATTAGAATAGGAAGAATAAATGAGAAAGAGTTATATTTCAATTTATTAACAAACAGGGCGACTTTCGGAGTACTCTCTGTCCATGGTATGATAATAATTAAAATTTGAGGCATGATCATGATTAGTTTAAGTATAATTGTGAATCCCAATATAACTTGGCGAGGATTGTATGTATTTTGGACATTAACCTGGCCCTGAAGATGGTCCCATACTGACCAAACTCGCCCTGGTTTAATAAATTGAAATATAACTAGTTTTCATTTATTCTTCCTATTCTAATACATTGTAAATTATTGTATCAGAGTATAATAACTAATAAATATTAAAGAATGTGAGGATAAGCAGGAATAGGCAGGATCGCGATCCTTTTGTATTTAAATCGGATCCTATCCAGGATTTTAGATTCTGGAACGAAATATTTTTTTTTAGGCGACGATCTGGATCGAAATAATTTTTGTTCTCTGGATCTATAAGATCAGATCGCTAATAGGATTGATTAGCACTCCTGGATTTTTTCGATTCTTTTCAAAGGATTGTCAATCCTTTAAAATTCTGTGCTTTTTAATAATATTGTTTTTATTTATCCAAAAGCCTTAAAATCAAGTCCGGATCGAATTTTTAGATAGGATTTTCGGATCGGAACAGCGATCCTTTTTCAAAAGCGAATCAGATTAGCGGATTGGAACGGCTGAGTTTGTCGGATTTCTTGATCGGATCTCTAATCTTTTTGCAGCAGTTGGATAGAATTTGGATTGGATCGTCCGAACTGCCCGGATCTGCCAATCGAATCGCTAATCCTTTTTAAAGGATTTTGCCCATCCCTGGTGTAGTTTCTCACTGCCAAGAAACTATAATACACCTATATGTGAGGATTTGGCACGCCACATCCTTTCGTAAATTAAAGCAGACCAGAATATTATATTTTGGCTGCCTCTGTCTCTACACATCCTTGACTAGATATTCACATATTCACAACTTGCACATCAAATATCAAATTTCATCAAAGAGTTTTAAATGGTTGTGTTCTCACACACACCTGGATAGAGAGAGAGACGTAATTCCAAAATCTTTGGCCTCAAGCTGGTTTAGAGAATTTGTTAACTTACTTTCTCTATACGTATACGCGAAAGTAAAAATTAATAATAAACTTAAGTGGATTTAAAAAGGTTAAAAAAAATGCTTTTATTTAACAAAAAATAAAAACTTCAAAGCTTATATATATTTTTTTATATATATTTATATCTAATAAAAAAAGGCAATCCAAAAAGGAAATAAAATTTTTTCTTCTTCAAGTTATTATAATTTCCTCCATCAAAAGAGATTTCTTTGACATTGCTTAAATTAAAGTCTTTGAAACGAAAGAAATTGAGAATATATTAAAAAAAAAAAAATAAAGAAAAACAAATAAGTTAGATCAAAAAGTTAAAATTTTAATTCTGAAATAAGGGTGGATAGACAAGGCTAGTCAAAAACAGTGAAATATGCAAAAAATCAAACTTATTTTTCAAATGAGGCTAAAACTTTTTTTTTCTTTACTTATAAGATGTACTTTTTATTTTAAAATATGAAATAAAAATAAAAAATATATGGGGTTATATTTATTGTATATTGCTGAAATTTGATAAATTATAATTCAACAAAACATTTTCTCTAGGTTATATGTTTCAAGGGTTTACTTAAATTTTAAAATCAAATTAACATTTTAACGTTTTATTGTAATCAAAATTAAATTTTACACTTTATGTACATTTTGGCATTGCTGCCATCCTCAGAAGTGATTGACATTTGATTGCATCAATCATTTCTGAAGATGGCAATAATGCCAAAATATAAGTTACATAAAGTATAAAATTTAATTTTGATTTCAATTAAGGTGCGCGTCTCGGGGGTGCTAATTTTGGAACTTTCCAGCGGCCACAATTTTGAAGCTATCGACCTCAAATTTTTTTAAATTAAGCTATTTAAAATATCTACAACTTATAGAAGCCCTTTTTTTGATTTTCGAAAAAATAAATTTTTTTTTTTTAGATTAATCGCATTAAATAAATGATATTTTAAAAAAAGCAGCTCTATAAGTTGTAGCTAATTAAATTAGTAATCATTGTATTAAAGAATAATTAATTTTTTGCTTTTAATTAATTAGCTGGAAAGTCTAGAATGAAATGGAAAAGATCCCTTGTTTTCCTATGGAAAAAACTAACGCCATCTCTTGCCGCCTAGAGGAACATGGTAGTCAAAAGAAGTTTCTAACGACTTTTCGAGTCGCGCACCTTAAACGTTAAAATGTTAATTTGATTTTAAAATTTAAGCAAAACCTTTAAACATATAACCTAAAGAAAATGTTTTGTTGAATTAGAATCTATCAAAATTCAGCAATATACAATAAATATACATATTTATAATGTTTCAACTAGTGCCCACGGTAACCAGTTTAAATCTAATTTAAATCTAAAAATAAAAAAATAAATTTAGTTGTTGAAACACAGATTTTGTTTCAAATCAAAATGTTCATTCTACTTTTTTTAATAATAGGCCTAGTAAAAAATAAAAATATTAAATATTTTATTTAGTTATCAGCATTTACGGTAATAATAACTGATTATTGAGATGAATGATTGTTGATCACCCTTGGATTAAGTGGAGTGGGAAGAGGGTTTGTTTCCGCCCTCTTCAATCAGAGCAAACGAAACATCCCTTCAATTAGGGCCCCTCCCTCTCTCTTCTCTCTGAGGCGACTTTCGGCATTCTCTCTCGATCAGTAGTAGGCTATATATTATAAAACAAGTGTAAAGCCCGCAGAAGGTCCCTCCGCCCCCTGGACATCAAATTTATTCTTGTTCACTGTTAAGAAATTTTAAATTTCCCTCTCTGACTTAAAGTTTTAATTTTTCCTCTCTGACTCCGCTTCTTCTCACTCTTACCAATCAGCGAGAGAGAGTGGTAAACAGGAACATAAAACGGAAGTCAGTGGCTAGCGCTTTATATATTAGTAGGATAGTTGAAACTGGCCAGGGAATGGGTGCCTAATAATAACCTGATAATTTATATACCCAGGATCAAATCTAGAGGGGAGCAGATCTAATCGGGAGATTTGCTCTAACATCATCTTGTATTGAAACAAATTAGAATTATACATTGTAATCTAAATGTTTATAATATTACAACAAATGAAACCTTATTTTTTCAATTGAGACCTGCTCAGTCCTGAGGAAGGGGGCGATTAGCACCCGAAACGTCGACGAGCAGATTGAAATCAAATTGTGTTTTATTTCTAATCCTGGCTGCCTACCCAGCATCAATAATATACAGTCTCCAGCCAAAGAAAATATATCTTTATTTTATTATTATACAGATATAATCGGTTGCTAATGGACTTACTTAATGGATGAGCTCTCTTGGTTTTTTCCCTTTCTTTCTTACATATATTAGTTATTGGTTAAAGGTGTTTATTGTATATTAGTTAAGTCAACTTTTTTCTTTTATTGATTATAATTAATAGGTAACTTTCGGAGTCGGAAGGAATGAAACCAGCTTTTAGTCGAACACCTCAACACTTTAAACAAGGCAGATAACTTGCCATCTCCAGTTCCAATGTAAGTAAGCTCGTCAAGTGTTTGCCGAGCCCTCCAGGCTGATGCTTCCTATACGCAACAATCTTCATTATTATATATGACAGGAACACCTTAAAACCTAGTACACACCACTTTGTCTCGCAATCCACACCTAGAGACCCATTTGCAGCACAGAAATAATTAAAATATTAGTTTTGACTTGGCGCCAAAAGTTGCGCGACAAAATCGCTAGGTGTGTACTAGGCTTAACAAACTCACATTGTTTTTGAAGATGGCAACTGTTATAGATACCGAAAAAAGCTGGTTTCATTCCTCCTGACTCCATTATAGTTTTTTGTGTCCCCTGTATTTTTCATTTTTTATAAGCTTATAACCTATTTGTTATTTAATCTTCTTTTTATAAATGCCCTTCTCTTTCAGTGTTAGAGTTTCTACCTCTTGCGCTAGGAGTTGGAGGTTCGCATCCCGGGTCATAGGATAAAGCTAATGATTAGAATTAGGCGGGGATTGAATCAGAACTGTACAAGTGGGGAGAACGACCGGTGCAACGATCAAGGGATCCTCTTTCCCATACAACCTTTTACTTCTTACGAATATTTCATCATAAAACAAAATTAATCTCTTGCGTAATTAGTTAATAAGTGTTAGTATTGTGACTCATGTTACATACAGAATGAAGTTCTATATTGCACAAATAGCAGTCTAAGAAGGGACCTCCTACGTATAGATATTTTCTATACCATGCCAGGATAACAGTTAATCTTTTGTCATGGGACCTCTTTACTTACATCCATGCCCCGAAACGTAGTTTGCCTGACTATGGATTGAAAAGACTAAGTTGAGAGGTAAATGGATCAAGTAAGGGAGAGTGGGGAGAGGTTGTCTATTTACTAA
>JAKCPI010017409.1:0-18548 GCA_023213315.1 Euborellia annulipes
AAAAAAAATCGATGTTTTTTGAAAATGCTATAACTTTTTTTTGGCTGGGTCGAAAAATCTGAAAAGATTCTCAGACACGTTTTCAATAGGGTACAAAAAGATGACAAAGTTTCAGCCAAATCAAAAATGGTCGGGTTCAAAAGTGGTCGAGTTGGCGTGCAATGCCCCATATATATGTTTGAAGCTCATTAACCCCGAAGCCCACTAAAATTTTTTTGTATTAATTTGATTTGAAAATAATTAAATAACCAATTAAATACTAATATTTATTCAAAAGTACAAAACAATTAAAAATTAATGTGGATATTTCCTTTTCTATTTTAAAATTGTCTGATTCTGAATTTCCTAATAGTTTATGCAAAACTTTTGAGAGCAGTTTGTATAAAATACAGTATATCGCAACACTTACTTTCCATTTTCGGTCTACCGGGAGTCTGGTGTTTGATAATTTCTATATCGCGTCTAAAATATTCCCTTCATGGTCCAAATGTAAAGACTGCAGCAATTTTTTATTGGCTAAAAAAAAAATTATATTAGGTCTACAGATTATATATATAAATCATATATTATACATTGTGGCCACCAAATTTTATGGATAAGGGGCCAAGGATATTATAAAATCATATCGGAACACTTACCATCCATTTTAACAATTTTTGCGTCAAAATATTTAGATAGGTTTTTGGTTTTGTCATTCCATAATAATTTGGTGACAGCACCCACCTTTTTACCCGATGTGGGAATTTTAGATGCATCGATTACATCTGATTGTTTGCTTTCAATCCAAAATATCAAAGCATATTTGTTCGGCATAATTGGATTCAGTTTACAAATTTCGTGTTACAAATAAGCTAGAAAAAAGGGGAAAAAAATTTTGATGTTGAATATAATTCATAGACATTAATTAATGTACCAATATTAAATTATTTACAATTTTGCACGATTTGAGCACACAAATTATTTGTAAAAGTCGGAAATGTCTTTTGAAATTTTAAAATAATTCAATTCGAACAGAATTTGACCGTCTGTATATGTCGGTCTACGTTTATCACAGGGAATCATTCAGTTTTTTCCAAGTTTATTCCCTGATTCAGCCGAGAGATATACTAGTCTAGCCAACCCTAGGAAAAAAAAAATGGTTTGTCGATAATTTTTTTGAGTTTTTTTTTCATTATTATTTGTTTTTTTTTTTTCTAAAATAAGTTTGGTTTTGTTTTATTGAAATATAAAAATTATTTTTATAATTAGAATCCGTTTCTACATTTTTTGGCCAGTTTTAGGTTGGTATATAGCCGCCGCCAGATTTAAAAAAATAAATTTCCTCTCCACTAATAATTATGAACATGATTTTTTGGATTTAAGATTCTTGAATAAATATCTTTCAAGTGGTTTAAAGTTTTTTTTTTTAGCCCCCCCCACCCCCCCGAAATTTTTATTTCTTCTAATTTCTTCAAATATTAACATGCTTTTTTGGATTTAAAATTCCTGAATAAATATCTTTCAAGTGGCTTAAAGTTTTTTTTTTGTTTTTAGCCCCCCCCCCCCCGGATTTTTAATTCTTCTATTTCTTCAATTATGAACATGATTTTTTAGATTTAAGATTCTTGAATAAATATCTTTCAAGATATTTAAAGTTTTTTTTTTTTTTTTTTTTTGTGAACACCTCTACGAATTTTGTTGTGAACCCCACCCCCCCGAATTTTTAATTCTTCTATTTCTACAATTATGAACATGATTTTTTGGATTTAAAATTCTTGAGTAAATATCTTTCAAGTGGTTTAAAGTTTTTTTTTAGCCCCCCCCCCCCCCCCCGAATTTTAAATTCTTCTATTTCTTCCAATATGAACATGCTTTTTTGGATTTAAAATTCTTGAATAAATATATTTCAAGTGGTTTAAAGTTTTTTTTTAGCCCCCCCCCCCCGAATTTTTAATTCTTCTATTTCTTCAATTATGAACATGCTTTTTTGGGTT
This sequence comes from Euborellia annulipes, assembly GCA_023213315.1. Lineage (NCBI taxonomy): Eukaryota > Metazoa > Arthropoda > Insecta > Dermaptera > Anisolabididae > Euborellia > Euborellia annulipes. The sequence continues at coordinate 1,974 of JAKCPI010017409.1, forward strand.
TAAAATTACTGAATAAATATTTGTCGAAGAATATAAAGTTTTTTGGGTAATGCCCCCCCCCCCAAATTTTTAATTCTTTTATTTCTTTAAATATGAACATGCTTTTTTGGATTTAAAATTCCTGAATAAATATCTTTCAAGTGGCTTAAAGTTTGTTTTTTTAGCCCCCCCTCGAATTTTTAATTCTTCTATTTCTTCCAATATGAACATGTTTTTTTGGATTTAAAATTCTTGAATAAATATCTTTCAAGTGTTTTAAAGTTTTTTATGTGATGCCTCCCCCCCCACCCTTAATTTTTTATTCTTATATTTCTTCAAATATGAACATGCTTTTTTGGGTTTAAAATTACTGAATAAATATTTTCCGAAGAACCGAAAATGCAGTCCATATATGTAGGAACGAAAATAATTTTTCTGGTACGGTTAAATGTGGGCAGAATATAGACATTATAGCTGGTATGATCCAAATACGCCTTCAAATACACAGGAATCTTATAATACAAAATGATCCTGTATTACAAAAGAGCGCTTTTTTAAGAAAGTACCTTACAACTATTTACTATTTCTGTAATTGGCCCTTTATTTAACACAATAAATAAAGAAATAAAAAATTTAGTTACTACTTATCTTCGTGATAGTAATAATTTCATATCATTTTTTAATTTGCAAATTACGTTTATTACCTTAGCGTGATTTCCTAAGCTTTTTCGAAATTCTATTTTTAAGAGCATTAAATTCTCATTTTGGAGTTTTTTTTTATATTCACTTTTGAAAGTGTTGAGATATCAATTTGTTTTTGCGGTAAAGAAGAATCGAAGCATTGAGAATTGACCACGAGTTAAGATCACTAGCAAATTTTGTAAAATTTTAATTTTATTAAAAATGTGATTTTATTTAAAATATTTAAAGCTTTATAGTAGATTTGTTTTTGTTTTATACTATTTGAACATATTAAATTATTTTAATTTTCTAAAAAAAAAATTTCGCCCCCTCCCCCCCCTGATTCAAATTCGTTCCGGCGCCCCTGAGTCCAAAAAAGTGGGTCCCGCAAATTGGTCTGTGTGTGTGGGTGTGGGGCGAAGGGGGGAGGATACCAAATGGCTTAGGTAATAATGGCGTTTAGGTGCCTGAACCTCATAATATTTATAAATTATTAAATACGAGTTATCGATAAAGTCTTAAATGACCTGAGTTGCCCAAAAGACTGTGTGGATATGTGTGTGAGTGAAAATGGGAAAAAATAATAAAAATGATTTTTCTTAACATGCAAATGAAAATTTTTTAAATACATTTGACATACACAAGAGCGAACACTAGGGTGGTGGAGGGGGTTTAAAAGGCTCATTGTCTGTCTGTGGTAGTGCGAAAACTGGACAATATTTTTTTTAACAGTATGAGATCATAGCAAAAGTGACGGCAGGAGGCCGAAACAAGGATTCGGCGAGAATGGCCAGGTTGAAGACCGGACAAATTTATCAATGCGAGGCTAAATACAGGTTAAAATTTATTGCTCCAGGAGAAAAGCAAGACAGAATTTACGACTTCAGGGCAAAGCAAGGACAATTTTTTGACTCGGGAAGATAAGAGAAATGGTTGCCATGGTAACAAAATATAAATATTTTCCCATACTTATAAATTTTACATCTGAATTCATGTTCCATACTGTCGGGAACTAAATACATGTCGACACAAAAAATCTGGTGTGACAAGCACAGAACACAACTTTCGATTACCGAAGGTAAGAGAAAGTTGTGTGCTGTGCGCCAGTCACACCAGATTTTTTTTTTGTATTTGCTTGATAACAAAAAAATTAATTACGATAATTTTTTAATAAATCATTAAAAAAAAATTATAGCTCGATGTCCCAATAATCTCTTATGAATTTAATTCATTTAAAAAAAAACCGCATTGAAAAATTATTTTTAAAGTACGTTTAGACGTTGCTCCTGAACCCCCTTAACTAGATGTAATAAAGTACGTTTAGACGTTGCTCCTGAACCCCCTTAACTAGATGTAAAAAGACAGGAAAGTCTTATCCGTGGGATAGCTATTATATAGTTAATAAGAAGTGAATCAACTGGTTCAAAACAAGTTGCCGAAATAACTTAAAATATTGGACATCCCTGTTTTATTCCAATTATGCCTTCATTAACCGGGGCAGATAGCGAGCGATATAATCTGATATTTCATCAGGTTACCATTTTATCAAAGGAAAATAACAAGAGTGGGGATTTCCTTTTATTATTATTATAATATTCTTAGCCATTTCAAAACACAAACCTCCAGAGATTTCAATTTCTTATTTCAAAAAAAACAAACAAAACAAATATATCGTAATGTTCATTAATTTGTTAATTCATTTGTAGGAGACAATTAAAGAGAATGCAATAAAATTTTAGAGGTTAAAGAGGAACGAAAAATGAGTACAAGGTCAGTTAGAATGTGTGTGTGTGTGTGGGATATGATTAAAGTTCGTGATTCTAATTTAGCTCATTCACCCATTTTATTTATTATCCAGTTTGTATTAATCATAGCGGAGACTTTCTCTAGATTTAAGAAAAAAATATATATATTTTTATCCCCTTTTTTTCACCTTGTTATAGAGAGACCTGTTTTATATAATCGTATTATTAGATTCGATATAAATAAAAAAGATTTTAAAATAATAGGTAGCTTATTATAAAAAAAAATCTGGTGTGACTGGCGCACAGCACACAACTTTCTCTTACCCTTCGGTAAGAGAAAGTTGCGCACTGTGCTGGTCACACCAGATTTTTGTGTCGAGATATATTTAGTTTCCGATAGCACCTTAGTTTCAAACTTGCATTTTAATTGTTGACTGCTTCAAATAAACTATGGTTATTTGTCAAAATTTTAATCTCATATTTGGACATTTTATACACAATATAGAATCGTAAATAAATACAAAATTTCATAAGAATTGGAAAAAAAAATTTTAAATGCCTAAAAAGTTCCAAAGGGAACCCCCCTTTTGAATCGAAATTAACATACAAATCCCTATAGGAAATTAACATTGTTCCTATGCGAAGATGAGGTGGAAAGGGAATTTAAAAAGAGTAGAGAGACACGATAATGTTTGCAAGTGAGAGAGAGACATATATGTTTTCTTTGAAACAATTAAAGACACAAATAAATTTAAAATAAATGGGAATTTAAATAATAATTGATTTTTAATCTAATAAAAAGAAAAAGATTTAAATTCCGTTACCATGGCAACCATTTCTATCTTTCCTATGAAGAACAAGAGTAAAGTGGTCTTCAGAAGATTTCAACGGCAAAATGAGAATATACATTTTAAAGAGCATCTAAAAAATAGTTCATTTATGAATTTTAAAAAAAATCCTTGGAGGGAATTTTGAGAAAATCGAAAAAAACTGAAAAAGTACATCAGTAAAGTACTAGTACTTTTTGGCCGATTTTGTTCAAAAGCTTATTTTGAGATTCTTCAAAGGTACCTAGCTTAAATATAAAATTTCAACCTCCTAGCTCAATTCCTTCATGCTAAAAATCGTTACACACACACAGACACACAGACACACAGACACACAGACACACACACAGACCAATTTGCGGGACCCACTTTTTTGGACTCAGGGGACCTCAAAACATGTATATCCATCAAAATCTCGACATCGAATTTTTGACATGATCGCAATACTTTCTCTCCTATATATTTCATATATAGGGTACGAGAAAGTAAAAAAACAATGCGCTAATCATAGAGATTTTTTTCTGAATATCGGACTTGGACAGTCATTTAATTAATAAAATAAATAAAGGGAAGAGAAATAAGGCAGTCGAAAGCAAATAAAGAAAAAATATTCTTTTTTTTTGTCAGCTTTATTTAATACCGACGTTTCGACCGCTTTTTGCGCCCTTCATCAGGACAGGTGTTTGTTTGCCTCTTGGCAATTCTGACATATTGTAAGTGCGATGAATTTATTTGCATTTGGCTGCCCTGTTTCTACCTTTTTTTCGTAAAAAAAATTTATTATTAATGTAAAATTTTAAAAATTGATACTTATAAATTTGATTTGTATTTATATTCTGGCCAACAAGTACAGAATGCGCCTTTAAATTACCGAAATTAAGAAAAAATAGTGTGCTGTGCGACGAGTCACACCAAATTACCCCCCCCCTCCCCCGAGAAACACCTCTGGATCCGCCCTTGGTTTCTACTCATTGTTATTGTAAGAAAAATAATAATAATAAGTTTTATTTATTCACAAATTACGAAATTACAATTGCGCTCATGGAGCTGTAATTTTAAGAAAAATTTTTTTTTTTTTTATTTGAGGGAAAAGCCTAAATTATGGCATAAAAACCCTTAATATCCTACAAAAAAAAACATTCCCCGGTTATTTACCCCTGGTGCATCGTGCACGGAGGCACGCACCAAACCCAGGTACCGGTATCTAGCTCTAGAGCCATTAGCCCGGTGTTCCCTATGTTAGGAGTGAGAGGCCCTTCACCTCTCTACTCCCCAAAAATCAGTCCCTGACGGGACTGGTCTCTCCTTCTTCTCACCCCTCCTTTTAAGAAAAAAAATTAAAATTTAATTATATAACAATATTTATTATATTTGATTTGAAAGATTTAATTAATTTTAATTGGCTTTAATTATTCATTTGGTTTTAATTTTTTTTACTTTCTCTTCCCTCTATATGTGTTAATATATATATATATATATATATAGAAAGTATTGGATTCATGCCAAAAATGCGAGATTTTGATGGATATATACGTTTTGAGGTCTCCTGAAGCCAAAAAAGTGCGACATGGTCTGTCTGTCTGTCTGCGTGTCTGTAACCAATTTAAAGCATGAAGAATTTATAATGACTGATGAGAGAGACAGTGGCGTAGCGAAGGGGGGGGGGGGGGCAAGGGGCTCATCATGCCCCGGGCGCTACTCACAAATGGTCCGCAAAACAAAAAATTGCTGGATAATTTTGTCTCAAATTTAAAGCCTAGCTTGAGCCTATGACTTTATTTATTAATTTGCGAGTATATTTTACATATAATATTATATGGTTTTCGAATGGGGGGGGGGCGCTAAAAGGGTATTGTGCCCCGGGCGCGAGTTAGGCTCGCTACGCCACTGGAGAGAGAGAGAGATACTTTTGGGAAATAATTGGTCATTTGGGTTGCCTATCTACCAGTAAGCAGAATCTCTATTCTTTCAATAAGCGCATTCCTTTGACTTTTAGCTTAAATATTCTAAGTTGAGAGAGTTGAGAATTAAAAAAAATTAATTTTTATTATAAACTTCTCTTCTCTTATTGCCTCCTTTCTCTTTAATTAGACATTCGTTCATATGGCCTGCCTGCCTGCCTGGCTGAGTAGAGTTGTTGTCTTTTTAAAAGACATTGTTTTTTTGTTGTTTTTTCTTCATCTCTTTCTATTTATCACTCATTGATGGTGCAATTGCACTTATCCTCTAAAGTGTGTCAATGTTCTAATTTTTGTTTTCTACTTGCTCTTTTCCTTTATGATAAGCCCAAAGGGTGAGACTCAATTGTCAGTTGATAAAATCCTTTTAAAAACAAAGCCTTACACAAATGGTACACTTAATTAAAGTGGGGGAATTATGCACTTGAAGTCTGATTTTATAAGCGGATTCTCCAAAAGAAACAGTATTTAAGGATGTTTGGGAGGTATATTAAAAATGCTACGAGACAATCGAAAATAGGGGGGGGCGACCGGGGCCTTTGCCCAGGGCGCAAATTTTGAAGGGGCGCAAAAATTTAGCGTCTCTAAAAAAAAGGTAAAATATTTTTTCGGACGGGGAAACATTATTGTGACAATGTAAAAAATATATACAAAGGGCGCTAAAGGACTAACTTGCCCCCGGGCGCTAAATAACCTAGGCACGGCCCTGTTCCACACTTTCATAATATATAAAGTAGACTTTGAAGAACTTATTTTGCATCGATTTATTTTAATTCACTAAATTGTTTATAAGAAAAAAATTATAAATAGATGAAAAACTCGAGGAGTTAGAGATAGGAAATGATGTAACTTCACGGGGTGCCGGTAGATGGCTACGGCCAGAGGCTGTTTGGGTTTAAGTTGTGTCTCGGAATTTCCAAATAAATAATATTAGGTCTATTATATAACCTCCTCGGGATCGGAGGGATAACTGTCCCGGTCCTCAACTTAAAACAAAAAAATATCCGGTATGACTTGTCGCACAGCACACAACTTTGAAAGATGTGTTCTGGACTTGTCACACCATATTTTTTAGGTCGTAATATATTTAGATTCCAACAATGAGCCCTATATTGTAAAATTATACCCTTGTGGGAGGAGGTTAAAAAATCTTTTTTTACATTTTCAAAAATTTAAGGGATGATGAAACATACAACGGAAGTGAGTGGCTAGCGCTTTATATATTACAACTAGACGCAAAGCCCCGCCTTCGGCGGGGCTTTCTGTCTAGCGGGGCTGCGCCCCCTGGACCCCCCTGCTCGCCTTCGGCTTATATACATACCGGTACATACAAAGATTTTCCCTTTTCATTTTTATATATAGAGACTATTTTAACGGTTAATCATTCATGAACTTAAGATTTTTTGTGAATCATATCCTTTCCGGGACTCTCCCGATACACAAACAAAAAATTTACGCCGATATTTTAGAATTCAAAATGTAAATAAATAAAAAATCGTAAACATAGGTAAATATTTATATTTTGTTATCATGGCAACCATTTCTCCTAATTTTTATTTTTTTCTTATTTTAACGGTTAATTACTCATTAACTTATTGTTATTTGTGAAACAAAACCTGTCCGGGACTCTCACAAACATACACAGAAAATTTCATCATAATTGGTTCAGTCGTTTAGGAGGAGTTCAGTCACATACACACGTACAGAAGAATTATATATATAAAGATGATAGAATAGTTACTATACTAAAGAACAAAAAAAAAATGAAAATTTGGAATTTGAACGTTTTTCTAGAACTGTTTGACTCAATAAATATTTTGTAAACTTTGAAGAATTACAAAGCCTATAAAGGCAAAAAAAAAAAAAAAAAATCTCTTTTAATTTGGTTTCACTGGAAATTCATCTAAAATATTTTTTAAGGGGGCTCGGGAGTGAAGTGGTTACGCATGTTTTTTCCCGATAAGATGGTGGAGTGTGTCATAAAAAGTATGAAGTAATTCAAAAATTTGCCAAGAGATGTCAGAATGGTAGCTAATAATATTTAAAGCATTTGGCTGATTTTCATTGATCTTAACAATAAATACTTTATAAATGTTATTATATATTATGTATCTTTTATAAAAGCATAAAAATATATAAATATAGGCCAGTTATAGGCTAATACTATATCGGCTGCTAGACTAGCCTGCCATCTATTGCAAGAATGCTGAACTAATTTGACAGTTGGTTTTCAAATAAATCATCTAGTCTTATTTTAAAAATTTCTTAATTAATATGTGATTAATAATAACAATAAATTCATTTTTAAATTTTAAAAAAATTAAAGATTATTGGGACAGATTGTTTTTTGTATTTGCTTGATAACAAAAAAATTAATTACGATAATTTTTTAATAAGTCATTAAAAAAATTATAGCTCGATGTCCCAATAATCTCTTATGAATTTAATTCATTAAAAAAAAACCGCATTGAATAATTCCTTATAATAGTCTAGTTTTTTTTTTTTTACTTTCTCTTACCTATGTATATATATAATATATATATAGAGAGAAAGTATTGGATTCATGTCAAAAATTCGATGTCGAGATTTTGATGGATCTTCACGTTTTGAGGTCCCCTGAATCCAAAAAAGTGGTTTTCGCGACATGGTCTGTCTGTGTGTGTGTCTGTGTGTCTGTGTGTGTGTGTGTCTGTGAACAAAATATCTCAAGAACGAAAAGAGCTAGGAAGTTGAAATTTTATATTTAAGTTAGGCACCCCCATGGGACGTGACACGAAGCTTTTGAACAAAATCGACCAAAGACTACTAGTACTTTACTGATGCACTTTTTCAGTTTTTTTTCGATTTTCTCAAAATTTGCTCCAACGATTTTTTTTTTAAATTCATATATCAACTATTTTTTTAGTTGCTCTTTAAAATGTATATTCTCATTTTGTGATTGAAATCTTCTGAAGACCACTTTACTCTTGTACTCCATAGAAAAGATAGCAGAAATGGTTGCCATGGTAACAAAATATAAATATTTTGCCATACTTATAAATTTTACATCTTGAAAATCGAATGTACCGTACTGTCGGAAACTAAATACATGTCGACACAAAAAATCTGGTGTGACAAGCACAGAACACAACTTTCGATTACCGAAGGTAAGAGAAAGTTGTGTGCTGTGCGCCAGTCACACCAGATTTTTTTTTTTTAAGTACGTTTAGGCGTCGCTCCTGAACCCCATTAATATATGGGAATTCTAACAAATAAGAGAAAAATTTTAAAAACAAAAAAAAAAATTATGAAACAACAATTATCTAATATTCATGAATATGTATGATATGAGAAGGCCTATATGGTTGAAAAAACAAAAACAAAAAAATAACAATTTTGTTTTTTTTCTTTTTTTTTTTTTAAATCTAGTGATATAAAAAAAATGATACAACGACAATGCAAGAAAAAAAGAAAGAATATAATCAAGAAAAGTAGCTTTAATCAAAATTAAATAAATACATAACTAATGAAGAATTCATATGGATAATGGAAAGTTAGAAGAAGCGAGTAAGTGAGAGTTAATTTTAATCTTTTTCTTTTTTTTTAACTTATGCTAATCAATTTAAGCTTAAATATATGGTGTGACTAGTTGCACAGCGCACACAACTTTCTCTTACCTTTGGTAATTGGAAGTTGTGTTCTGTGCTTGTCACATTAGATTTTTTGGGTTTTATTTTAAAATTAAATTTTGTATAACAAAATTATATGATACACTATCGGTGGGTTGTAAGAAAATAGTTTTACAAATATTTAAGGTTGTTCAGACATTAAAGCACTTTGTTAGATTAAAAGGTAATTTTTTTAATATTAAATGTTATTATATTAATCACTATCACATACGTATAAAATAAAATTTTGAAGCAGATCTGACTCAGAGTTATCGTGTAATTAATTTTTAATAAATTGAAATTTAACACGTAGTCTATGGGGAATAACGAAGAAACGCACACATATCGAATTATATAGCCACCTCTGAAATAGGTAAATAAAAAAAAAAACTTACATTTTATCAATTCACTTCCGAGGAATACGTCAAATATAAAATCAAAAGTTTCTGCCGAAGGTTTTTAAAGATATTTAAACAAGAAAGTCAAAAAATTCTCCAAAATGACAGTCGCCAATATTTAAAAATCTGGTGTGACTGGCGCACAGCACACAACTTTCTCTTACATTCGGTAATCGAATGTTGTGTACTGTGCTTGTCACACCAGATTTTTTGTGTCGACATGTATTTAGTTTCCGACAGTACGGTACATTCGATTTTCAAGATGTAAAATTTATAAGTATGACAAAATATTTATATTTTGTTACCATGGCAACCATTTCTCCTATCTTTTCTATGGAGAACAAGAGTAAAGTGGTCTTCAGAAGATTTCAATCACAAAATGAGAATATACATTTTAAAGAGAATCTAAAAAATAATTGATTTTTGAATTAAAAAAAAAATCGTTAGAGCAAATTTTGAGAAAATCGAAAAAAACTGAAAAAGTGCATCAGTAAAGTACTAGTACTCTTTGGTCGATTTTGTTAAAAAGCTTCGTGTCAGGTCCCATGGGGGTTCCTAACTTAAATATAAAATTTCAACCTCCTAACTTTTTTCGTTCTTGAGATATTTTGTTCACACACACACACACACACACACAAACGTGAAGATCCATCAAAATCTCGACATCGAATTTTTGACATGAATCCAATACTTTCTCTCTCTATATATATTAACATATATATAGAGGTAAGAGAAAGTAAAAATAAGGAACTCTCGAGACTCGGACTAGTCTGGCAACGTCGCAAAAAATAATACTCATTTCTCGCTGTCAGTTACATTTTTTTTCCATTTTACGATATTTTTTCTCGCAAATCGTCCATTGTATTTAAACGGATTTGCATTAATCATTGTAATATATTAAATAAAATAAAATTGAAGTGTGTGAGTGTGAATGAGAAAAAAGTAAGATTATTTAAAAAAAAAAAATTTATTTTCATAATTAAGAAGAAAAGGCGAGGGTCCGCCGCAGGCGGCCGAGCCAGCTAGAGAGGGGTCCAGGAGGCGGCGCGGCTAGTTAATTAGAATTGCTTTATTTATCATCAATAATACCCAAAAAGTAATTCTCATTGTTTCTAAGCAAAAAACATATTAGTTATTTAATTCTCGATAAAATTTCTCATTAAATAAAGCAGAAGGAAATAATTTTTGCATGTAAGCAAAAGAAATTTATTAACATCTCCAAAATGAAAAAAAAAAAAAAAAAAAAACAAGTTAATCAACAATTATAAATCATAGAGATAGAGAGTAAAAGTATAAAAAAAGTGAGAGCAAAATAGAAAAAAAGAAAGAAATTGTATAATTTTAAAACATCATCAAAAAAAAAAAGTTCAAATAGCAACGTAATTGTCTTTAAAATGTTTTATGAAATTATTTTTATAGGAGATAAAAAAAAAAGGAAAAAAAAAATTTGAATTTTTTCTTCTCTTAATGGGTGTAAGAAAGAAAGAAATAAAGAAAGAGGTACACTTTCATTATTCTTCAAGGCTACTCTACACTACTCTACAAGGCTATTAATGGCAATAAAGAATGAGATATTAAAAATTGAAACATAGAGAACAGAGTGAGTGTCGTAAAATCAAAGTGAATTCAGCCTAAAGTTCTCCCACTTCAGGGCTGAAGGGCTTTTAAGGGGATTCAGGAGCGACGTGGGTTTTGTTAATAAACCGGACAAAAGTCGAAATCACTAAGTTACTCAAAAGTCGCAATAAACTATTGTTTCTCATTCTATTCAATAGATAACCGGTCCGTTCTAAGGTAGCCATAAACAGGGAAGTCATTTGAGGGGGGTTAGGGGGGGGGCGGGGGGGCGCTTGCCCCAAGGTTTTGGAAGAAAATAGTAAATTCTGAGCTTAGCCCGGTATGTACTATATTTCAAAACATAAATTGATTCATTTTCAGTCAGCATTTTACGTTTACAAATTATATTACGAAGCATAATTTTTGGCATACATTTTTAGTTCAATTTTCAGACAAAAGCATTTTTGTTTATGTGTCTGATCTTTTCTGGCTATTATTTATATATAGCCATAAAATATGGTTATTTGACTATTATATAGCACACTTACATCATCCCTTAAGTCCGCCATTTTGTTTTACCTGAAATAATTCGATTTTTTTTACTCATTAATTTGAAGTAACTCTAAAATAAAATGGGGGATTTAGGGGAAGATGTAAGAGTGGTATATAATAGTCAAATAACTATATTTTAAGACTGTATATAAATTATAGCCCGACAAGATCAGACACATAAACAAAAATGCTTTGTCTGAAAATTGAACTAAAAATGTATGGCAAAATTATGGCTTTGTAAAATAGTTTGTAAATGTAAAATTCTGACTGCAAATGAATCAATTTATGTTTTGAAATATAGTACGTACCTCCTTCTGCAATATTCAAAAGCTTTTTCTTGTAAAACATTCACATGGGAAATACTAGAGCAATACAAACTATTAGCACAATCGAAGCAGCCTAGATCAAAAGAGATGCGATCTAGATATTGATGAGTTTTTTTTTTTTTTTTTTTTTGATATTGACTGAGTTCCGACTGCTCGTATGTAAACAAGTGTAGAGCCATGGAATTTTTAAGGCTACCTTAGGACGCACCGGTTATCTAGCTTGAGAAACAATGAGTTTATTGCGACTTTTGAGTAACTTAATGATTTCGACTTTTGTCCGGGTTTATTGAACAAATACTCCTATGTGCGACGTCTAAACAAACTTTAAAAATAACTAGACTATATTGTTCGCTCCCCTGGACCATCCATTCTCCAACTAGTACTAGATATTTTCATAAGAGATTATTGGGACATCGAGCTATAATTTTTTTTAATGACTTATTAAAAAATTATCGTAATTAATTTTTTTGTTATCAAGCAAATACAAAAAAACAATCTGCCCCAATAATCTCTAATTTTTTTTTTAATTTAAAAATGAATTTATTGTTATTATTAATCACATATTAATTAAGAAATTTTTAAAATAAGCTTAGATGATTTATTTAAAAATCAACTGTCAAATTAGTTCAGTATTCTTGCAATAGATGGCAGCGTTTTGAATAGGAAACCTAATTTCCTTGAGGTAGAAGAGATGTAGTTGTTCCAAGAGAGATCAGATGTAATTGGCACACCCAGAACAGAAAACGAACCTTTGAACTCGAGACTATTATCTATATACAGATATGAGTAGGATGGCAGCCAGGAACGAAATCAGACAATCAATCTTTATCTAATTTTATTACAATTGCCGATATTTCGGACCCAAATCGCACTATCGATTGCCCTGAGGAAGGGCGCTATTTGCTTCCGAAACGTCGGCAATCGAAATAAAATTAGATAAAGATTGATTTTAAATTTTTGTCTGATTTCTTTCCTGGCTGCCATCTTACTATTATCTGTTAATAGTTCAGCCATCATCTCAATATTATTATCTATCTATATATATAATTCGCTAATGTCCGTCTGTCACGCTCTATTTAGGCAACTTCCCGTTGGAATTTTGAAATTGAAATTTTATATGCATAAAGAGGACCTTCTCGGAATTACCGGAAAATTATTTTCATCCCGAAATTCCTATAACTTTTTGAGTTATTAATTCTTAAAATTACGATTTCTCCCATAGGAAATGGAGAAATATTTATGTATTCTTTGCATTTGTGTATTCCATGAATGTATACAAATCCTCAAGCAGGCACTGAATAGGAGTACGTAGTAATAATCAGGGGGGCAAACTCGGTTTGTTTACATTTTCCATTTCAAGAGAGTGACGTCATGGAGCTACTCCTTTTGTAAAAAATCGTTCGAAACAAACAATTTATAAAAATTTATACACGGCATTATTAATAAAGCAGTATAAATACCAGGGTCTAATAAATTAGTTTAGTCTGAAACTATAAAATTTGCAAATAAAACAAAATGAATGTGAACTAGGTTATAGGCAGTCAACAATGCTACCAAATAGAAAAATATATGCAAGGAGGAGCTTCATGGCGTAATAAAAATTATAAAATTTTTTTTTTTTTTTAAAAGTAAAATAAAATTTTACATTAAATAATAATTTTCTCTTAGCCCTCGGGGCTTGGTGTAGAGGTTAGCGGGCTAAACTCGTATACCAAACGTCGCGGGTTCGGACCCCAGGCAGTCCGATGATTTTATTTAAGCCATTTGGATACCAAATGGCTTAAATAAGAATGCCTGGACCCCATATATGTATATTAAATCAATAACGGTTATCGTAAATGTCTTATATGGTCTGAGTTGCCGAAAAGACAGTGTGAATGTGTGTGTGAGTGTGAGTGTGAATGAGAAAAATGTGTGAATGTTTAAAAAAAAGGCGAGGGCCGCCGCAGGCGGGCCCGAGCCAGCTGGGAAGGGGGAGGTCCAGGGCGCGAAGGCCGAAGAAGGCGGTCGTCGCGACCAGTTACTGTAAATAAGGGGCGGGAAAATCCAATTTTTTTGCCTAGAAATTAGACAACATTGGGTTTTTTAAAGGGCTTTAAAGAGTTATCGTAAAAAAGAGGTCCAGAGGTGGGGAGGTGAAGCGTTAATCCAATATACGATAATTTCAAATGTAAATGAATAAAAACAAAATCGAAAATAATAAATAACAAGGAATGAACATTTTCATAAGATTGACGATTGATGTGTATTCAAACAAGAACAACAACAAATGTAAAAATGTTGTAAAAGCGAAACAATAATTATCAACAATCATCGTCATTAAGTAGCAGATGTTTGAAATAAGAGAAAGAAAGATGTGGCCTGCCACCTTTTGTTTGTCATTTACGTAGGCAGGCAGCAAAGTAAAAATATCAGCTCTGCAGTGAAAGTGTTAACTTACACAAATACACACACTTACATACTTATAGGGAAATATGAAATGATGATTTTATATAATATAAATAGCCATCGTTTTTTTATTTTTTTAAATTTGTAATCTATAGGTCTCTACCGGTATATACAGTAAAAATAAAATGGGAAAAATGTAAGTATGTATGTAAATATGTATGCACAAGGAAGGAAGCAGGTGCAGCCAAAATTAAAGCCTCCGATTTTGTTACAATTAATGAGACGTTTCGAGAAAACTTTATTTCCTCATCATCAGTCTTACAAATTGTATTTGTCCGGAGTTGTTAAAGGGGCACAATACATTTATTATGTATTTTCTTTATGGGTGTGTTATTCATTGACTTGCTCACTGAACAAGTCAATGAATAACACACCCATAAAGAACATACACTATTGTACTGCCATAACTCCGGGACAAATACAATTTGTAAGACTGATGATGAGAAATAAAGTTTTCTCAGAACGTCTCATTGTGTAAAAAATCGGAGGCTTTGCACCTGCTTCCTTCCTTGTGTATAAATCAACAGCCACGTACTTCATTGGTTATCATTGGTTAATGGGTAAATATGTATGTATATGTTCTATAGAAATCCACAATTTCCAATGAATCTATTTGAAATTAAGTACACATATAGTACATGGACCAGAGAGTAACATAGTAATAATTTGAATCTCTTAAATATTTTGGAAAATTAATTATAATCAAATTTCTTCAATATGGGAACACAAAAGAGACAAGTTGGCTTTGAAATTAGAGAGGCCGTTAGTTGGTCTGTGAGTCAACTTTTCAAGTATAACAATAGGGCTGTGGGCGGGGCTAGTTGAAAAAAAGAAAGAGAGCACGCATACGACTGTCCCTTAAATGTCCCATAAATAGACCCTTTTGTGCTGTGCCCAGTCGGTAACCCCGCTCGAACTCAAGATCCTTCCTTAACATCTTAACACTTGCAACAAGAAATATCCCAAATTTTGAATAAACTTGCCCGCAGGAGGTGAGCAAGGGGGTCCAGGGGTCATAGCCACCTGGTTAGGCGGAAGCTCGCCGAAAGCTTAATATAAAAGGTGAAATTTATTCAAAGCATTTCGGGAAATAACATGTCCCTAAAGGGCTTCAGAAGCCTAAAAAGACCTTAAATAAATTACAAATAAAACTAGCCGCGCCGCCCCCTAAAGGTCCCCCTGGACACCCCGCCAGCTGGCTCTGGCCCGCCTGCGGCGGACCCTTGTCTTTTCTTAATTATGAAAAGAATTTTTTTTTTTTTTTTAATTTTTTAACAACACACACTGTTTTCTCATTCACCAAAGGAAAATTATTACTACGTATTCGGGGGGGGGGGGCTGGCTGGTGTAGTGAGCTAGGGTGTCGGCTTCGACAAAGAAGATCCCTGTTCAAACCCTGGGCGTGCGGGATTTTTTCACTAAATAAAAATATTTATTTAATGTAAACAAATCCTCAAGCAGGCACTGGATTGGAATATAGGATCCCACCACAATAGCCCCCAGACAACTCTACAAGGAGAGGGAGTTCCTGTGACATCCCGTCCTGTGGAAGGGACCTAAAGAAGGTTCCCTCTCAGTGATGCATTCTTGGAAAGGAGAGGCACACGCCGGTACAGAGGAGTCCCTCCTCACCTAGGACATCCTCCCTAGCATAGAAGAGGTTGGATATAAGGAGCCGGTTGGAACCAGAAATAAGGATTAGTTCACTAGCTAGAAATGAACGCAGGAGGAGGAGTTAGAGATAGGAAATGATGCAACTTCACGGGGTGCCGGTAGATGGCTATAGCCAGAGGCCGGTTGGGTTTTTGAGGTGTGTGTCTTCGTGCACGAAAGCACCTCGGGTAAATAAAGGGGATCTCGATAGGAATTTCAAATAAATAAATAAAAAAATGAATAAAATTACTACGTATTCGAATCCAGTGCCTACTTGAGGTTTGTTTACACATTCATAGAATATATAAATGCAAAAGAATACATAGATATTTCTCTATACATTTCCTATAGGAGAAATCGTAAGTTTAGGAATTAATAACTCAAAAAGTTATAGGAATTTCGGGTTCCGAGTATTTTTCCTTGACTCTCCATAACGTCCTTTATAAGAGCAAAATTTCGTTTCAAAATTCTAACGCGAAGGTTGGTCAAACTTGCGTGACCGATTGGACACTCCCGCTATTATTATATATAGATTATTATTATTATAAAATACCTATCAGGATCACCGTTTATTTACCCGAGGTTCTTACGTCCACGAACCTCACCACACCTCAAACCTAACCGGCCTCTCTCCGTGAGAGTTACATTATTTCCTATCTCTAACTTCTAGCAATCTGAATTGATTGTAACTGAAGTTGTAGCTGAAGAAGGCACAGAATGAGTGTATGAAACGTTGTATTTAATACAAATAAGCAGCTGCTTTAAAATCAGAGTTTTCGAATTTTGTCGTTTCATAATGAATGA
>JAKCPI010017410.1:0-11677 GCA_023213315.1 Euborellia annulipes
GATTCCTATACATACATTTTCCCCATTTTATTTTTTACTGTATATACCAGTATAGACTCACAAATTTATAAAAAATACAAAAAAAGATGGATATTTATATTATATAAAGTCATCATTTTACATTTTCTATAAGTATGTAAGTGTGTGTATTGGTGTAAGTTAACACTTTCACTGCAGAGCTGATATTTTTACTTTGCTGCCTGCCTACGTAAATAACAAAAACAAAAGGTGGCAGGCCCCATCACTCTGCTCTCCTCTTGACTTCAAACATCTGCTACTTAATGACGATGATTGTTGATAATTATTGTTTCGCTTTTTTACAACATTTTTACATTTATTTGGGGTTGTTCTTGCCTTGAAAGTACACATCAATCGTCAATCTTTATGAAAATGTTCATTCCTTGTTATTTATTATTTTCGATTTTGTTTTTATTCATTTACATTTGAAATTATCGTATATTGGATTAACGCTTCACCTCCCCACCCTGGACCTCTTTTTTACGATAACTCTTTAAAGCCCTTTAAAAACCGAATTTTTTTTTTAATTTGTAGGCAAAAAAAAATAGGATTTGCCCTTATTTACAGCAATTGGTGCGCGACGACCGCCTTCTTCGGCCTTCGCGCCCTGGACTACTCCCTTCAAGCTGGCTCGGGCGCGCCTGCGGCCGGCCCTCGCCTTTTTTTTTAAACATTCACACTTTTTTCTCATTCACACTCACACTCACACACACATTCACACTGTCTTTTCGGCAACTCAGGCCATTTAAGACTTTAGACGATAACCGTTATTAATAAATATACATATATGGGGTCCAGGCATTCTTATTTAAGCCATTTGGTATCCAATTGGCTTAAATAAAATCATCGGACTGCCTGGGGTCGAACCCGCGACGGTTGAGTGTACGAGGCTAGCCCGCTAACCTCTACACCAAGCCCCGAGGGCTAAGAGAAAATTATTATTATTATTTTTTTTTATTGTTCAAGCCTTTAGCCCTTGGCCATCGGCAGAGAAAATTATTATTTTTTTTTTTTTTTTTTTTTTTTTAAACATTCACACTTTTTTCTCATTCACACTCACACTCACACACACATTCATACAGTCTTTTTCGGCAACTCAGGCCATTTAAGACTTTAGACGATAACCGTTATTAATAAATATACATATATGGGGTCCAGGCATTCTTATTTAAGCCATTTGGTATCCAAGTGGCTTAAATAAAATCATCGGACTGCCTGGGGTCGAACCCGCGACGTTTGGTATACGAGGCTAGCCCGCTAACCTCTACACCAAGCCCCGAGGGCTAAGAGAAAATTATTATTATTATTTTTTTTTATTGTTCAAGCCTTTAGCCCTTGGCCATCGGCAGAGAAAATTATTAATTTTTTTTTTTTTTTTTTTTTTTTTTTTAAACATTCACACTTTTTTCTCATTCACACTCACACTCACACACACACTTCATACAGTCTTTTCGGCAACTCAGGCCATTTAAGACTTTAGACGATAACCGTTATTAATAAATATACATATATGGGGTCCAGGCATTCTTATTTAAGCCATTTGGTATCCAAGTGGCTTAAATAAAATCATCGGACTGCCTGGGGTCCGAACCCGCGACGTTTGGTATATGAGGTTAGCCCGCTAACCTCTACGCCATCCCCGAGGGCAGAAAATTATTATTACTACGTACTCCTATTCAGTGCCTGCTTGAGGATTTGTTTACATTCATGGAATACACAAATGCAAAGAATACATAAATATTTCTCCATACATTTCCTATGGGGGAAATCGTAACTTTACAAATTAATAACTCAAAAAGTTATATGAATTTCGGGATGAAAATAATTTTCCTGTAATTCCGAGAAGGTCCTCTTTATGCATATAAAATTTCAATTTCAAAATTCCAACGGGAAGTTGCCTAAATAGAGCGTGACAGACGGACATTAGCGAATTATATATATAGATAGATAATAATATTGAGATGATGGCTGAACTATTAACAGATATGAGTAGGGTGGCAGCCAGGAAAGAAATCAGACAAATTTAAAATCAATCTTTATCTAATTTTATTTCAATTGCCGACATTTCGGAAGCAAATAGCGCCCTTCCTCAGGACAATCGATAGTGCGATTTGGGTCCGAAATATCGGCAATTGAAATAAAATTAGATAAAGATTGATTATCTGATTTCTTTCCTGGCTGCCATCCTACTCATATCTGTATATAGATAATAGTCTCGAGTTCAAAGGTTCGTTTTCTGTTCTGGGTGTGCCAATTACATCTGATCTCTCTTGGAACAACTACATCTCTTCTACCTCAAAGAAATTAGGTTTCCTATTCAAAACGCTGCCATCTATTGCAAGAATACTGAACTAATTTGACAGTTGATTTTTAAATAAATCATCTAAGCTTATTTTTAAAATTTCTTAATTAATATGTGATTAATAATAACAATAAATTCATTTTTAAATTTAAAAAAATTAAAGATTATTGGGACAGATTGTTTTTTTGTATTTGCTTGATAACAAAAAAATCTGGTGTGACTGGCGCACAGCACACAACTTTCTCTTACCTTCGGTAATCGAAAGTTGTGTACTGTGCTTGTCACACCAGATTTTTTGTGTCGACATGTGTTTAGTTCCCGGCAGTAGGGAATATTTGAATTCAGATGTAAAATTTATAAGTATGGGAAAATATTTATATTTTGTTACCATGGCAACCATTTCTCCTATCTTTCCTATGAAGCACAAGAGTAAAGTGTGCTTCAAACAATTTTGAGGGCAAAACGAGAATATACATTTGAAACAGCATCTAAAAAATAATTGATTTTTGAATTTTAATCAAAATCGTTAGAGCGAATTTTGAGAAAATCGAAAAAAACTGAAAAAGTACATCAGTAAAGTACTAGTACTCTTTGGCCGATTTTGATTAAAAGCTTATTTTTCCGGTCCCGGGGGTGTTTAACTTAAATATAAAATTTCAGCCTCATAGCTCAATTCCTTCATGCTTAAAATTTGACACACACCCACCCACCCACACACACACACCCACCCACCCACCCACCCACCCACAGACAGACCATGTCGCGAAAACCACTTTTTGGATTCAGGGGACCTCAAAACGTGAAGATCCATCAAAATCTCGACATCGAATTTTTGACATGAATCCAATACTTTCTCTCTATATATATATTACATATATACATAGGTAAGAGAAAGTAAAAATTAATTATGATAAGACATTAAAAAAAATTATAGCTCGATGTCTCAATAATCTGTAATAAAAATATCTAGTAGCTAGTTGGAGAATGGATGGTCCAGGGGGAGCGAGCAATTAGTCTAGTTATTTTTAAAGTTCGTTTAGACGTCGCTCCTGAACCCCCTTAAAAGCCCTACAGCCCTAAGGTGGGGGAACTTTAGGCTGAATTCACTTTGAATTTACGACACTCACTCTGTTCTCTATGTTTCAATTTTTAATATCTCATTCTTTATTGCCATTAATATGAGTAGCCTTGAAGAATAATGAAAGTGTACCTCTTTCTTTCTTATACCCATTAAGAGAAGAAAAAAATTCAAATTTTTTTTTTTCCTTTTTACTTTCTCTTACCTATGTATATATGTAATATATATATAGAGAGAAAGTATTGGATTCATGTCAAAAATTCGATGTCGAGATTTTGATGGATCTTCACGTTTTGAGGTCCCCTGAATCCAAAAAAGTGGTTTTCGCGACATGGTCTGTCTGTGTGTGTGTGGGTGGGTGGGGGGGTGTGTGTGTGTGTGTTCAATTTTAAGCATGAAGGAATTGAGCTACGAGGCTGAAATTTTATATTTAAGTTAAACACCCCCTGGGACCGGAAAAATAAGCTTTTTAATCAAAATCGGCCAAAGAGTCCTAGTACTTTACTGATGTACTTTTTCAGTTTTTTTCGATTTTCTCAAAATTCGCTCTAACGATTTTGATTAAAATTCAAAAATCAATTATTTTTCAGATGCTCTTTCAAATGTATATTCTCGTTTTGCCCTCAAAATTGTTTGAAGACCACTTTACTCTTGTGCTTCATAGGAAAGATAGGAGAAATGGTTGCCATGGTAACAAAATATAAATATTTTCCCATGTTTATAATTTTAACATCTGAATTCAAATATTCCCTACTGACGGGAACTAAATACATGTCGACACAAAAAATCTGGTGTGACAAGCACAGTACACAACTTTCGATTACCGAAGGTAAGAGAAAGTTGTGTGCTGTGCGCCAGTCACACCAGATTTTTTTTTATCTCCTATAAAAATAATTTCATAAAACATTTTAAAGACAATTACGTTGCTATTTGAACTTTTTTTTTTTTGATGATGTTTTAAAATTATACAATTTCTTTCTTTTTTCTATTTTGCTCTCACTTTTTTTATACTTTTTACTCTCTATCTCTATGATTTATAATTCATTCTAGTTGATTAACTTGTTTTTTTTTTTTTTTTTTTTCATTTTGGAGATGTTAATAAATTTCTTTTGCTTACATGCAAAAATTATTTCCTTCTGCTTTATTTAATGAGAAATTTTATCGAGAATTAAATAACTAATATGTTTTTTGCTTAGAAACAATG
This sequence comes from Euborellia annulipes, assembly GCA_023213315.1. NCBI lineage: Eukaryota > Metazoa > Arthropoda > Insecta > Dermaptera > Anisolabididae > Euborellia > Euborellia annulipes. The sequence goes on from JAKCPI010017410.1 coordinate 4,603, forward strand.
AGAATTACTTTTTGGGTATTATTGATGATAAATAAAGCAATTCTAATTTACTAGCCGTGCCGCCCCCTGGACCCCCCTCCAGCTGGCTCGGGCCCGCCTGCGGCGGCCTTTTCTTCTTTTTTTTTTTCTCATTCACACTCACACTCACAAACATTCATACAGTCTTTTCGGCAACTTAGGCCATTTAAGACTTTTACGATATCCGTTGTAATTAATAAATCAATTTGGGGGTCAGGCATTTCTATTTAAGCCATCTGGGCCTTTTTCTTCTTAATTATGAAAATAATTTTTTTTTTTTAAATAATCTTACTTTTTTCTCATTCACACTCACACACTTTAATTTTATTTTATTTAATATATTACAATGATTAATGCAAATCAGTTTAAATACAATGGACGATTTGCTAGAAAAAATATCGTAAAATGGAAAAAAAAATGTAACTGACATCGAGAAAAGAGAATTATTTTATGCGACGTTGCCAGGCTGGTTTGACTCTCGATGCTTCCTTATTTTTAAATATTGGCGACTGTCATTTTGAAGAATTTTTTGACTTTCTTGTTAAAATATCTTTAAAAGCGGACGGCAGAAACTTTTGATTTTATATTTGACGTATTCCTCGGAAGTGAATTGATAAAATGTAAGTTTTTACCTATTGCACAGGTGGCTATATAATTCGATATGTCTGCGTTTCTTCGTTATTCCCCATAGACTACGTGTTAAATTTCAATTTATTAAAAATTAATTACACGATAACCCTGCGTCAGATCTGCTTCAAAATGTTATTTTATACGTATGTGAAAGTGATTAATAACATATTAAAAAATTAGCTTTTAATCTAACAAAATGCTTTAATGTCCGAACAACCTTAAATATTTGTAAAACTATTTTCTTGCAACCCACCGATAGTGTATCATACATATCATTTTGTTATACAAAATTTAATTTTAAAATAAAATAATATATGTCGACCCTAAACATCTGGTGTGACAAGCACAGAACACAACTTCCAATTACCAAAGGTAAGAGAAAGTTGTGTGCGCTGTGCAACCAGTCACACCAGATATTTAAGCTTAAATTGATTAGCATAAGTTAAAAAAAAAAGAAAAAGATTAAAATTAACTCTCACTTACTCGCTTCTTCTAACTTTCCATTATCCATATGAATACTTCATTAGTTATGTATTTATTTAATTTTGATTAAAGCTACTTTTCTTGATTATATTCTTTCTCTTTTTCTCGCATTGTCGTTGTATCATTTTTTTTATATCACTAGATTTTTTTCTTAAAAAAAAACAAAACAAAATTGTTATTTTTTTGTTTTTGTTTTTTCAACCATATAGGCCTTCTCATATCATACATATTCATGAATATTAGATAATTGTTGTTTCATAATTTTTTTTTTTGTTTTTAAAATTCTTCTCTTATTTGTTAGAATTCCCATATATTAATGGGGTTCAGGAGCGACGCCTAAACGTACTTAAAAAAAAAATCTGGTGTGACTGGCGCACAGCACACAACTTTCTCTTACCTTCGGTAATCGAAAGTTGTGTTCTGTGCTTGTCACACCAGATTTTTTGTGTCGACATGTATTTAGTTTCCGACAGTACGGTACATTCGATTTTCAAGATGTAAAATATATAAGTATGGCAAAATATTTATATTTTGTTACCATGGCAACCATTTCTCCTATCTTTTCTATGGAGTACAAGAGTAAAGTGGTCTTCAGAAGATTTCAATCACAAAATGAGAATATACATTTTAAAGAGCAACTAAAAAAATAGTTGATATATGAATTTAAAAAAAAATCGTTGGAGCAAATTTAGAGAAAATCGAAAAAAACTGAAAAAGTGCATCAGTAAAGTACTAGTACTCTTTGGTCGATTTTGTTCAAAAGCTTCGTGTCACGTCCCATGGGGGTGCCTAACTTAAATATAAAATTTCAACCTCCTAGCTCTTTCCCTTCTTGAGATATTTTGTTCACAGACAGACACACACACAGACACACAGACAGACAGACAGACCATGTCGCGAAAACCACTTTTTTGGATTCAGGGGACCTCAAAACGTGAAGATCCATCAAAATCTCGACATCGAATTTTTGACATGAATCCAATACTTTCTCTCTATATATATATTACATATATACATAGGTAAGAGAAAGTAAAAAAAAAAAAACGACTATTATAAGGAATTTTTCAATGCGGTTTTTTTTTAAATGAATTAAATTCATAAGAGATCCCGTTTATTTGCCCGAGGTGCTTTCGTGTACGAAGACACACACCTCAAATCCAACCGGCCTCTGGCCGTAGCCATCTACCGGCACCCCGTGAAGTTACATCATTTCCTGTCTCTAACTCCCTCCTCCTGCTCTCGTCTCTAGCTAGTGAACTAATCCTTATTTCTGGTTCCAACCGGCTCCTTATATCCAACCTCTTCTATGCTCTGGAGGATGTCCTGGTTTGAGGAGGGACTCCCTCAGCACCGGCGTATAGCCTACTCCTTTCGAAGAATGCATCACTGAGAGGGAACCTTCTTTGCGTCCCTTCCACAGGACGGGATGTCACAGCAGCTCCCTCTCCTCGTGGAGTTGCCTGAGGGCTATTGTGGAAAGATCCTATATTCCAATCCAGGGCTTGCTTGAGGATTTGTTTACATTAAATAAATATTTTTATTTAATGAAAAATCCCGCACGCCAAGGATTTGAACAGGGATCTTCTTTGCAGAAGCTGACACCCTAGCTCACTACACCAGCGAGCCCTCACTTTTTATGACACACTCCGCCATCTTATCGGGAAAAACATGCGTAACCACTTCACTCCCGAGCCCCCTTAAAAAATATTTTAGATGAATTTCCAGTGAAACCAAATTAAAAGAGATTTTTTTTTTTTTTTTGCCTTTATAGGCTTTGTAATTCTTCAAAGTTTACAAAATATTTATTGAGTCAAACAGTTCTAGAAAAACGTTCAAATTCCAAATTTTCATTTTTTTTTTGTTCTTTAGTATAGTAACTATTCTATCATTGCTATATATAAAGCGCTAGCCACTCACTTCCGTTGTATGTTTCATCATCCCTTAAATTTTTGAAAATGTAAAAAAAGATTTTTTAACCTCCTCCCATAAGGGTATAATTTTACAATATAGGGCTCATTGTTGGAATCTAAATATATTACGACCTAAAAAATATGGTGTGACAAGTCCAGAACACATCTTTCAAAGTTGTGTGCTGTGCGACAAGTCATACCGGATATTTTTTTGTTTTAAGTTGAGGACCGGGGCAGTTATCCCTCCGATCCCGAGGAGGTTATATAATAGACCTAATATTATTTATTTGAAATTCCGAGACACAACTTAAACCCAACCAGCCTCTGGCCGTAGCCATCTACCGGCACCCCGTGAAGTTACATCATTTCCTATCTCTAACTCCTCGAGTTTTTCATCTATTTATAATTTTTTTCTTATAAACAATTTAGTGAATTAAAATAAATCGATGCAAAATAAGTTCTTCAAAGTCTACTTTATATATTATGAAAGTGTGGAACAGGGCCGTGCCTAGGTTATTTAGCGCCCGGGGCAAGTTAGTCCTTTAGCGCCCTTTGTATATATTTTTTACATTGTCACAATAATGTTTCCCCGTCCGAAAAAATATTTTACCTTTTTTTTTAGAGACGCTAATTTTTGCCGCCCCCGGGACCGAAATTTTTTCCCGTGTGGCGTCTCCGGAACCAAAATTTTTTTCCGCCCGTAAAAATATTTTACCTTTTTTTTAGAGACGCTAAATTTTTGCGCCCCTTCAAAATATGCGCCCTGTGCAAAGGCCCCGGTCGCCCCCCCCCCTATTTTCGATTGTCTCGTAGCATTTTTAATATACCTCCCAAACATCCTTAAATACTATTTCTTTTGGAGAATCCGCTTATAAAATCTGACTTCAAATGCATAATTCCCCCACTTTCATTAGGTGGACCATTTGTGTAAGGCCTTGTTTTTAAAAGGATTTTATCAACTGAGTCTCACCCTTTGGGCTTATCATAGAGGAAAAGAGCAAGTAGAAAACAAAAATTAGAACATTGACACACTTTAGAGGATAAGTGCAATTGCACCATCAATGAGTGATAAATAGAAAAAGATGAAGAAAAAACAAAAAACAAAATCAAAAAAACAATGTCTTTTAAAAAGACAACAACTCTACTCAGCCAGGCAGGCAGGCAGGCCATATGAACGAATGTCTAATTAAAGAGAAAGGAGGCAATAAGAGAAGAGAAGTTTATAATAAAAATTAATTTTTTTAATTCTCAACTCTCTCAACTTAGAATATTTAAGCTAAAAGTCAAAGGAATGCGCTTATTGAAAGAATAGAGATTCTGCTTACTGGTAGATAGGCAACCCAAATGACCAATTATTTCCCAAAAGTATCTCTCTCTCTCTCTCCAGTGGCGTAGCGAGCCTAACTCGCGCCCGGGGCACAATACCCTTTTAGCGCCCCCCCCCCCCCCATTCGAAAACCATATAATATTATATGTAAAATATACTCGCAAATTAATAAATAAAGTCATAGGCTCAAGCTATGCTTTAAATTTGAGACAAAATTATCCAGCAATTTTTTGTTTTGCGGAACATTTGTGAGTAGCGCCCGGGGCATGATGAGCCCCTTGCCACCCCCCCCCCCCTTCGCTACGCCACTGTCTCTCTCATCAGTCATTATAAATTCTTCATGCTTTAAATTGGTTACAGACACGCAGACAGACAGACCATGTCGCACTTTTTTGGCTTCAGGAGACCTCAAAACGTATATATCCATCAAAATCTCGCATTTTTGGCATGAATCCAATACTTTCTATATATATATATATATATTAACACATATAGATAGATAGATAGATAGATAGATAAAGAATTTTATTTGGCTCTGAGAACTTCTTGTTCTCTTAAGAGCCGACCAAAATAAAATACATTTTTAAATATTTTCTCCTCATATCATAATACAATTTAACATTACAATTCAATAAAATTCATTTTTTTGTTTACATAATATTTCTCCTTATACCATCTTACACTATTACTTTTCATTACATAATCAATTTATAAAATACATTTTTTAACAATATTTTCTTTACTTTATATTATTTAATCCCATTTGTCATAACATTGTGGGTCTATAGGCCATGGAGGTGCTCCTGTAGGCGACATTTAAAGCTGTTTAAAGTTAATGCATCTTTAATTTCGTGGGGTATAGAGTTCCAGAATCTCACCGAATTTACTGCAAACGACCTATTATACAGAGTTGTACGATGAAGGGGCATCTGTAGCTCAATACCTCTATTTCTAAGATCCTTCTTTTGAATATTAGCTTTGAATATGAAGAGTTCATAGAGATAAGAGGGTTCCTTTCTACTAAATAACTTATAGAGGAACATTCCAAGAAAATATGATCGCCTCTCACTAAGCCTCAGCCATTTCAATTTTTCATAATAAGGCGAGATGTGATGGAAAACAGGGACATCAAAGATAAACCTAATGCAAGAATTTAAAAGCTTATCCAATTTTCCGCTCAGCTCACCAGACAAGTTGTGGTAAACCAAACAACAATAATCGAATATCGGAAGTATAAGCGTCTTAACTAGGTGAATCCTAGTAGACACCGGAAACAGGTCTGCGCTTCTCCTGAATTGAGACAAATTTCTGAAGACTCTATTTGAAATATAAGAGACATGCTCTCTCCAACTCAATGTAGGATTGAACACCATTCCCAAGTTCGTCAGAGTCCTTTCGAAATTCAAAGGTTGACCATCCACCACTACCTTCGGAGCACCCTCATCCTCCAATCTATTTAGATAGACAGAGCTACCTAGGATCATGGTCTTTGTTTTATTTTTATTTATTTGAAGACCGTTAAGAGCTGCCCAAGAACTAACGATTTCAACATCCATATTAACCCTCTCAATACCTCTATGGTAATCATGGGGAAAAATCTCCGAAAATATTTGTAAGTCGTCAGCATAAAGCTGATACTCACAATAATCTAATTTGGGAAAATCACTGGTGTATATTGCAAAGAGTAGCGGAGCCAATACACTTCCCTGCGGCACCCCCAGCATTTACCGGCAGTGCACCAGAGTATTCACTGTTCGAACCAACCACTATCTGTTGTCTCTCCGATAAATAAGAAGCAAACCAGGCAACTACACTCTGAGAGAAGCCCATGGAACCCATCTTTTTTAGGAGCAACCCGTGATCCACCGTATCAAATGCCTTTTTCATATCAAAAAGCACCAGGGCCATTATCTTCTTATTATCCACTGCGAGCTTAACCCTGTCTGTCACCCTAAGGAGTGCGGTTTGTGTACTGTGGTGACTCCTGAAACCCGACTGGAACTTATCCAGTAGGTCACCAGATTCCAAGAAATCCACCACCTGATTGTAAACTTCCCGCTCAAGGATTTTTGACAGGGTACACAGTATGGATATGGGTCTGAAATCCTCCATTAAGGATGGGTTGGACTTTTTGGGGATAGGATGAATAAGTGCGGTCTTCCAAATAGGAGGGAAAAACCGAACTTGAAGGGACAGATCAAAAATGTCTAGTATTATGGGCATGATATAGGGGAGGGCTAGTTTATACATCTTAATAGTCATTCCATCCGACCCCGCTGCATTCGTTTTAATTTTAGAAAAATATGAAATTATTTTTTCTGCCGAGGTATTCACAAAGTACAGGTTTTTATCATTAAATGGAGCAGAACTCTGTTGGAACTGAGTAGGTTCCCTATCTAATGTAAAAAAAGAGTTTAGTGTGTCTACATCACATGGAAGCTGAGTATCTAATCGGGAAGCCCTACCAATATTCAAGCCACGAATTATTCTCCAGAGTGATCCAGAGTCTCTGGTTCCATTAAACAGGCTTTGGTAATAGGCACTCTTCGAAGATTTTTTTGCAATAGTTTTACCCTATTACGTAAGCCTCTATATTCCTCAAAGAGCTGAGAATCCCTACTTCTATCTGCCCTTCTCCTAGCTTTGTCTCTCAAGATCATGATTTCCCTAATCTCTCCAGTAAGCCAAGGGGCAAGTGGTCTTCTAG
>JAKCPI010017411.1:0-10872 GCA_023213315.1 Euborellia annulipes
ACATAGGCGCCGGAACTGGGGGGGGCAAGGGTACATTGCCCCCCTGGCATCCTACAGGGGGGGGGGCAGAGGGGGGCAAAATTTCTTCTTTTATTTCATTTATTATTAAAAATGATATATTTTTACTTTTGAAAAATAAAATCTTCTAAATTAAAAGAGTAAGAAATTCATTTTTTCCAAATTTTTCCAAAAAATTTTTGAAAAATCACTAGCAAATTTGTTAAAATTTTAATTTTATTAAAATTGTGATTTTATTTAAAATTTTTAAAGTTTTATAGTAGATTTGTTTTTGTTTTATACTATTTAAACTTATTAAATTATTTTAATTTTCTAAAAAAAATTTTTTTGCCCCCCTGATTCAAATTCGTTCCGGCGCCCCTGCTCTTGGATAATGGATTAAGGTCGTCATCTTCGTCTTACTCTCACACTGCGCGGTCGACTCAGGATTATTATTAATGGTATTTATAGGCCTAATATTTATTTTAATTACTTTCACTCTCTCTATTCTCTTGTAAAATTATTGTATCCTAAAATTTTCTAACCGTATAAATTTGTATTTGATAAAAATCCTATTTCTTATTTTTTATTATATAAATGTCTTATATCATTTTAACAATTCGTTATTAAAATAGATTTCTAAGAATATCCATTTTACTTGGAAGCAAGGTATTCTTGGAACTTGATTGTCACGTGCATAAGAGAATCAAATCATACAACAAGCTTGTTCTTAGTTAGTTCGAACTCTCGCCGCTTGGTGTGCTTCAATCAAAGTGTCTTTCCTATTTTTAATACTCAACTCACAATTTATAATTCATCTTTTCTTAAAATGAATTTGCTTTATATATAGAAAAGGTATATTTTAATTTTGTTTGTTTTTTTTGTTAGGCGGTTATAATTGGATAAAATTAATAGGTGATGATTAGAAATCTAATTTTCTTATTATTTTTATACACCAATTTTTTTTTTTCATATTAATCCATCCCAGTGCAAGGGCGGATCCAGAGGTGTTTCTCGGGGGGGGGGGGGGGGGGGGGGGTAATCTGGTGTGACTGTTCGCACAGCACACTATTTTTTCTTAATTTCGGAAATTTAAAGGCTCATTCTGTACTTGTTTGCCAGAATATAAATGCAAAACAAATTTTTAAGTGTGAGGTATGTCTTTGTGGCTGGAAGTATTATTGAGGAGTCAAAAAAAAAAATTCAAGACATGGGCGTAGCCAGGGGGAGGCAGGGGGGGGCGTTGCCCCCCCTGGCTGGCCCTAAAAATTAAAAAAAAAATATATATATATATTTTTCCCATTGGAAATTTTTTTTTTAACACTCCAATTCACTACATTAATTTAATTTTTTTATTTTATTTAAATAAATAATTAATACTCTATGTAGATATTAATTGCAAACCCCCCCTCTTCGCCCTAACGAGGAGTTGGCCCCCCCTAACAAGAAGTCTGGCTACGCCCATGATTCCAAGACATAGGCAGCCAAAATTATTTCTTTTATTATTGCCGTTCCAGGCTGACGTTTCGGCCACTGGTCTAGGCCATCTTCAGAGCCGGAGGCGAGAATAAATGAAAATTACAATTTCAGCGACACACATTCGCATGAACGGAGCGCTCATAGGACAACGAAAGAATGAATCATTCTTTCGTTGTCCTATGAGCCCTCCGTTCATGCGAATGTGTGTCGCTGAAATTGTAATTTTCATTTATTCTCGCCTCCGGCTCTGAAGATGGCCTAGACCGTGGCCGAAACGACTGGAACGGCAATAATAAAAGAAATAATTTTGGCTGCCTATGTCTTGAATTTTTTTTTGACTCCTCAAATTTTTAAGTATTAATTTTTAAAATTTTACATTAAAAATAATTTTTTTTTTTTCGAAAAAAAGTATTGTAGGGAGTAATCAATCGTCTATTCCCGAATTAAAAATTCATATCTCGGCGCGAGGTAACGTCTATTCCCGAATTAAAAATTCATATCTCGGCGCGAGCCCCCAAATTTTGTAGGGAATTGTAAAATAAAAATACGAAATATATTTACAATTCTAAATTGTTTGTTTATTAATTAATTTAAAAGAATGTTTATTTAAATGTATAAATTAATAAGATGAAAAAGAGTCTATCTGAATATAAAATCGAATTAAATATTTACAAAAGTTAATAAAAGAGAACAAAAGTTAATGAAACGGCACAATAATTATATTTACAAGGGGATGGCGAGGTGATGAGAGAAAACACGACACACTTCACCGTCGATGGCGTCCTCGAAGTCGCGTCTTCTTAGAATAATGGCGAACCGTCTGTTCGCCGATTATTCCGTCGTAATGTGGAATCAGCCTGATTCCACCGTCGTCGTCTTCTTATACGTCTTCAAATACAAAGGCACCCGTCTGGTGGCCCCTGTCGTCGTCCTGTGAATACAGTGATCACCCGTCTGGTGATCGCAAATATTCATTCACGTCTTCCTGCCGTCTTGAGTACAAACCTTCCGGGGCAGAGTGGTGCCTTTTGTACTCAAGACGGCAGGAAGACGTGAATGAATATTTGCGATCACCAGACGGGTGATCACTGTATTCACAGGACGACGACAGGGGCCACCAGACGGGTGCCTTTGTATTTGAAGACGTATAAGAAGACGACGACGGTGGAATCAGGCTGATTCCACATTACGACGGAATAATCGGCGAACAGACGGTTCGCCATTATTCTAAGAAGACGCGACTTCGAGGACGCCATCGACGGTGAAGTGTGTCGTGTTTTCTCTCATCACCTCGCCATCCCCTTGTAAATATAATTATTGTGCCGTTTCATTAACTTTTGTTCTCTTTTATTAACTTTTGTAAATATTTAATTCGATTTTATATTCAGATAGACTCTTTTTCATCTTATTAATTTATACATTTAAATAAACATTCTTTTTAAATTAATTAATAAACAAACAATTTAGAATTGTAAATATATTTCGTATTTTTATTTTACAATTCCCTACAGTATTTTTTTCAAATCTCAGGCAGGTAATTACCCCATTTACCCTCCCCCCCTTGTATCCGCCCTTGTCCGGGTTAGGATATTGTCATGGTTAAACAGAGGTGTACCGAGACAGTTGGGGCCTAGGGCGTCATTAGAAGAGGGGGCCTATATACATTTTGTACCAGAGGTGTATATTGAATTTTTCAGGGGGGGGCCGAACTCATTTTTAAATATCCCTCTCCTCCATACACAAAAAATATTTTGAAAATACCATATATCCCTGAACCCCGGGGCCTCTCAAAGACAAATTTTCATTAATTCCACATCAGTAGAGACCGGATTTTAAGCAAAATGCTTATTGCTGAATTTTATAAGCAACCATTAGATATTTAATTTCTATACGAATTAGGAAAAACTAAGTGCATTGAGATTGCATTTTTTATGCTTTTTTTGCTTTTTTGGAGTTTTCATGCTTTTTTTTCCCTTTCGTGCTTATTTGAACTTATTTTACGAATATTTATTTTTTTTTTTTTTTTATTAAAAAACACTTTTTCCCATTCACACACGCATACACAAGGGACGTATATAAGAGGGGGGGAGGGGCCCCCCCCCAAAAAAAAAAATTTCCAAAAACCCCACAGTGCGAAAAAATATAGCCCTTTAAAAAAAATTTTTTCCGCAGGGGTGAAAAAATTTGGTTCCGCAAAAACAAAATTTTTCGTAGGGGGGGGCGGAATAAATTTAGTTTCTTTAAAAAAAAAATTTGTATACGCCATTGGTATGAGTAAAAATTGCTTATTAGATGCTTTTTTTTTTAACTTTTATGCTTATTTAACAACTTTTTACTTTCTCTTACCTCTGTATATATGTTAATATATATATAGAGAGAAAGTATTGGATTCATGTCAAAAATTCGATGTCGAGATTTTGATGGATATACACGTTTTGAGGTCCCCTGAATCCAAAAAAAGTGGTTTTCGCTACATTGTCTGACTCTGTGTGTGTCTGTGTCTGTCTGTGAACAAAATATCTCAAGAACGAAAAGAGCTAGGAAGTTGAAATTTTAGATTTAAGTTAGGCACCCCCATGGGACGTGACACGAAGCTTTTGAACAAAATCGGCCAAAGAGTACTAGTACTTTACTGATGTACTTTTTCAGTTTTTTTCGATTTTCTCTAAATTTGCTCCAACAATTTTTTTTTAAATTCAAAAATCAATTATTTTTTAGATTCTCTTTAAAATGTATATTCTCATTTTGTCATTGAAATCTTCTGAAGACTACTTTACTCTTGTACTCCATAGAAAAGATAGGAGATTTTCGATTTTCTCTAAATTTGCTCCAACAATTTTTTTTTTAATTCAAAAATCAATTATTTTTTAGATTCTCTTTAAAATGTATATTCTCATTTTGTCATTGAAATCTTCTGAAGACTACTTTACTCTTGTACTCCTTAGAAAAGATAGGAGAAATGGTTGTCATGGTAACAAAATATAAATATTTTGCCATACTTATAAATTTTACAACTTGAAAATCGAATGTACCGTACTGTCGGAAACTAAATACATGTCGACACGAAAAATCTGGTGAGACAAGCACAGTACACAACTTTCGATTACCGAAGGTAAGAGAAAGTTGTGTGCTGTGCGCCAGTCACACCAGATATTTATTCAAGTTTTTTATGCTTTTTCAAGCACTTTTTTTCATTTTTTATGCTTTTTTGTCCGGTCTTTACACATCAGTAAATTGTACTTCAAATAATTTTCACGAAAAATTTTACTGATATACTTTTTAAAGAGCATCAAAAAAATAGTTGATTTTTGAATTTTAATCAAAATCGTTACCAATAATTTCTAAATATTATTAACATATATAGGTAAGAGAAAGTAAAAATCCAATAGATAGCTAAATTTATTATAAAAAGAGAGAGAGAGAGAGAGAGAGAGATAGGGAGGGAGTTCCGCTTAACGAGTACTAATAAATAGTTAGTTATCCATAGAACAGCAGCAGCAGCTCCTTCTATGCCGTCTTACATTCCAATCCAATTATCCCAATCAATTTCGATTTTAAATGATTCTAATATAAGACTTGCTCACTTATCGCAACTCCCGTCCTATTTTTATTTTACATAGAAAGGCATTCTCTAGGTTAAACCCTATTTGAAACGTTAACAAGTAGACTGAAATAAATTAGTGTTTTATTTCTCCTGCTTACCCTTTCTAAATGGAATAGACACTAACCAGCACTGGCGTAGCTAGGAGGGGCCCCGGAATGCTCGTGCCCTCCTCTACAGAAAATTCCTCTGATCCAAATTTTTGTCACTTCTTTATTTTCATTTTAAAGTTGTGAGCTTTTGGTTTTTCAGCAGTTAATTATTCCAATTTCAAGGATCTCCTATCAGATGTATCTGCGTTTTTTCGAGTGATCTCGTTGAAATACATTGCTCTGGCCATTTTCTAGCCTTTACAATCCCTTACTAAAATTTAATCAGAAATTATGTTTTTGAAAAGATTAAATTTTCCCTGGGGGAGAACCACTTGAGTTGAGGAGTAGGGGGGCCTGGATACGCCCAGCTCCCCCGGAGGCTGACTGGTTCCCCCAGCCAGATTCCGTAGCTACGCCCATGCTTATCTCCATTCTTACGAGATTCACAAAATATCAAAATCCATTGATTGACGTAATTAAATTCGGCTAAATAAAAAAAAAAAGACTGAAAATGAAAGTGTTTTCGACCAATGAATGCGTGAAAAATAATATAATCTCGTTAATTAACGCAATCATATTTGCATGTCGCAAAAAAAAAAGAAACCCGGTTAAGAAAAAGGAGAGAGAGAGAGAAAAAGAAATATCAAATCGGTTTTGTTCTAAGGATATTAGAGATTACAATACAAACAACACAAATTAATTTTTAGAAAGAAAAGAATACGGAAAGAAATGAATGACATTGTTTTGTTATATTATCAGCTATATAATTGATATAGGCCCACGGGCTTGGTTTAGGGGTTAGCGTGCTGGCCTTGTATACCAAGGGTCGCGGGTTCGCATCCCAGGCAGTCCGATGATTTTATTTAAGCCATTTGGATACCAAATTAATAGATTTTTAACTTTGCTCAATCAACCGTAGGTGAAGTTAATGTAATCGTAAATAATCTTTGACCCTAAGGAACTGAATACTTTTCAACAATATTTCAATTATTAAGCCAGAGTATTAGCTTCTGGGGCCAAAGATCAAGGTTTCGCCTTCCGTTCCAGGCGAGAAATTTATTTCAATTGAATTTGGTACCATTCAATAGGGAACTGAGTCTATATAGCCTAAGATGCCGAAAAAGTCACAAGTTATTGGTAAATGCAAAAATACAATAAGATGACAGAAAAAGTTAAAAACTCATTTGTACTCACTTGGACTGGAACTGAAGTTGCCAAAATGCGTTTTGCGGTTCTCAAAATCCATTTAAGTAGATTTTGCAATGATGAATGCCTGTGGGTCTGTAGTAATTTTTTTCGTCAATATCAACTAAAATCCATTGGTGGAATTCGGTCCTTACATTTTGCATACTCAACTACCTACCTTCGGTTTATATAAACTGAAAACATTTAAAAGCCCTTAGTTTCAAATTTATCAATTTTATTACAATATAATTACCAAAGTGAAAAATCAAAACTTCATTTCAAATAAAATGACAATTAAATACTATTAATAATATATTTATTTATTTTTTTTTTAACATTCACACTTTTTTCTCATTCACACTCACATTCACACAGTCTTTTCGGCAACTTAGGCCATATAAGACTTTGACGAAAACCGTTATTTATGAATTTTCTATATTAGGGTCCAGGCATTCTTATTTAAGCCATTTGGTATCCAAATGGCTTAAATAAAATCATCGGACTGCCTGGGGTCCGAACCCGCGATGTTTGGTATACGAGGTTAGTACGCTAACCTCTACGCCAAGCCCCGAGGGCATATTTATTTTTATTCTTTATTTATTTTCATTGTTGTGCCTATTTATTTTTAGTAAAATTTAATAATCAAGTTAATTATTTGATCATTATTATTAATTTAAGGACTGTTGAAAATAATTATAATTTTTTTTTTTTGAGATTTAATTTCCCTTGACCTTTGGCTCAGAGATAGAGCATTAGCTTCTAACTGTTAGTGCTTTGCCCCTGGGTGTGGCGTAGTAGGTAGCGTGCCTACCTCCTATACCAAACGTCGCGGGTTCGGACCCAGGCAGTCCGATGATTTTATTTAAGCCATTTGGATACCAAATGGCTTAAATAGAAATGCCTGAACCCCCAATATATATATTACTTACAACGGTTATCGTCAAAGTCTTAAATGGCCTAAGTTGCCGAAAAGACTGTGTGAATGTGTGTGTGAGTGTGAGTGTGAATGAGAAAAAAAGTGTGAATGTTTAAAAAAAAAAAAAAAAAAAAAAAAAAAAAAAACTGTTAGTGCTAAAAGGGGAGGTCGCATCCCGTCCCAGGCGAGAAAATTCATTGGATATTCAAAAAGGATCAATCAATCTGCATAGAACAAATTCGATTTCTAAACAAAAATATAGGCTAATTATTTTTCGTCCATTTCATTGATTATTTAAATCAAATAAAAAAAAAAAAAAAAGACAATGCATAACTCTTTAACGTAATAAATGTAAATCTATCTTTTCCTTTTTATTTAATAATAATTAATTCTTAAATACTTTTTTTTTTTAATCTTTTAATATAAAAATATAATATTCATGTTTTTTTTTTTTAAACTTTCCAATCGAATTCTGTGATTTCACTATTCACAAATCTATTACCAAATAGTGAAATAATTTATTTATACTAATTAATCATAACATAATGCTGAGAGTTTTTTTTTGTTTTGTTTTATTTGTCTAATAATATTGCTATTTCTAATCCATATTTCTTAATTTCCAAATTTTTATAACTTTCCAATTTAGGCTATAGGTTTTTTTTTTTTTTTTAGATTATTTTTTGAACGTTAAGAAAGATATAGCAAAAAAAATCCCTTATTATATAAGTGGAAAAAATGTCCCCCTTCCGATTTTTACTTAGAATTTTAGGACTGCTTTATGTGTGCAAAATTTTGATTGAATAAAAAAAAAATCTGGTGTGACTGGTCGCACAGCACACAACTTTCTCTTACTTAAGGCCCAAACACACAGGCAGGTCTGTTCTCTTAAAACAGGAGTTAAAATTTAAAATAAACAAATAGGTGTTAAAAAGTAATATAAAAACAATCAGCGATAAAAAATGCTATTCAAAATCACTTCGTTGCCTCAAATAGCTATTCTGTAAATAAAAATTTATACCCAAAGTGTTAACATTTAGTAAATAGTGTTATTTTAACGTCGTGTTTAAAATAAACATAAAAGTGTCTTTAACCTAAAAAATAAGGTTATGATCTTGATAGTTTTGAGAATAAAAGCAACATGTTATCGTCGCTGTTAAAACTTTGTTTAGAGAATCGGTGGTCCCTCGGACTTGGTGTAGTTGGTAGCGCTTCTGCCTTGTATGCCAAGGGTCGAGGGCCCGAGGATTTTATTTAAGCCATTTGGATACCAAATGTCTGGATTCCCATTAGATTTATTCACAAATAAATCGTAAAAAGTCTTATATGGCCTAAGTTGCCGAAAAGACTGTATGTATGTGTGTGTGAGTGTGAATGGGAAAAAAATGCGAATGTTTAAAAAAAATAAAATAAAAAAATTTGTCGGTGGAAACTAAACATATGTCGACACAAAAAATCGGGTGTGAAAAGCACAGAACGCAACTTGCAATTGCCGAAGGTAAATTGTGTGCTGTGCGACCAGTCACTCCAGATTTTTTTTGATTAAAAAGAGAAATACTCCAAACTCCAAGCTAGTTCATTATTATTTCTTTTTTTTTATGTAGGTCTAGTAAATAAAAAAAAGAAAAGATACAGGAAATTGATTGCCATTGATTATTATAATTATTGATATTTTTATTATTTTAATAATAATAATTTTTAGAAAGTTTTGTTTGCTTTTTGACCGCAACTTTTAATTCATGGTCAGACACATTTTTTATTAATCATCCGAAACTTTTGATTACTAAAATATAAAAACAAAAAAAAATCAATAAATAAAGAAATTCATTTAAAAAAAAAAAATGATTTCCTGAAATATTCCATCTCTAAAAAAAAAAAATTTCAATCAACCTGATTTCATTTTTAGTGAACAAACCATAACGTTTTTGTTTTTTCATTGATTAAAAAATATTCTTTTTTTTTTTTTTCTTTTAAGAAGAAATTTTTCATTCATTATGAAACGACAAAATTCGAGACTCTGATTTTAAAGCAGCTGCTTGCTTATTTGTATTAAATACAACGTTTCATACACTCATTCTGTGCCTTCTTCAGGTACAACTTCAGTTACAATCAATTCAGATCGCTAGAAGTGAGAGTTAGGAAATAATGTAACTTCACGGAGTGTCGCTAGATGGCTTCGGCCAGAGGCCGGTTGGGTTTGAGGTGTGTATGAGGTTCGTGGACGAAAGAACCTCGGGTAAATAAACGGTGATCCTGATAGGAATTTAATAATAATAATCTATATATAATAATAGCGGAGTGTCCGTCTGTCACGCTATGTTTGACCAACTTCGCGTTAGAATTTTGAAACGAAATTTTGCTCTTATAAAGGACATTATGGAGAGTCCAGGAAAAATACTCGGAACCCGAAATTCCTATAACTTTTTGAGTTATTAATTCCTAAACTTACGATTTCTCCCATAGGATATGTATAGAGAAAAATCTGGTGTGACTGGCGCACAGCACACAACTTTCTCTTACCTTCGGTAATCGAAAGTTGTGTACTGTGCTGTCACACCAGATTTTTTGTGTCGACATGTATTTATTTTCCGACAGTAGGGTACAATTGAATTCAAGATGTAAAATTTATAAGTATGGGAAAATATTTATATTTTGTTACCATGGCAACCATTTCTCCTATCTTTTCTATGGAGTACAAGAGTAAAGTGGTCTTCAGAAGATTTCAATCACAAAATGAGAATATACATTTTATAGAGAATCTAAAAAATAATTGATTTTTGAATTTTAAAAAAAATCGTTGGAGCAAATTTTGAGAAAATCGAAAAAAACTGAAAAAGTGAATCAGTAAAGTACTAGTACTTTTTGGTCGATTTTGTTCAAAAGCTTCGTGTCACGTCCCATGGGGGTGCCTAACTTAAATATAAAATTTCAACTTCCTAGCTCTTTTCGTTCTTGAGATATTTTGTTCACAGACACACACACACAGAGACAGACAGACCATGTCGCGAAAACCACTTTTTTTGGATTCAGGGGACCTCAAAACATGAAGATCCATCAAAATCTCGACATTGAATTTTTGACATGAATCCAATACTTTCTCTCTATATATATATTACATATATACATAGGTAAGAGAAAGTAAAATTAATGTATCCATTGCATTTTATAGATTCTATAAATGTAAACAAAACCTCAAGCAGGCACTGGATTGGAATACGTAGTAATTTTTACTTTATCTTACCTCTATATGTATATACAGTAGAACCTCGATAAGTTAAACCTCGCTAAGTTCAAAACCTCCGTAACTTAAAAAATTTTTCAATTCCCTTCCCTTGACAGCGTAAAATCTCTATTACTTATAAAGAACAAAACCTCTGTAACTTAAACAAATATTTTGAGCATAGACCTCGATAACTTAAAATAATATTTTGGTGACTTCTATAACTTAAAGTATTTCTTTACATATCATCGAAAAAATAGTTGATGCAGAAAATCAAAAATACATGAAACAGAAAAAAAATTACTGATTTTTTTTGTAAATAAATAAATCTATTAATTTAATTTATATTTAACCAAACTATTCTAAATAAACAAATAGATCAAAC